>PITA01013162.1:0-58698 GCA_004023965.1 Spilogale gracilis
CCTCCAATTTGTTTCTACCTTTTTGCCGATGTTCTTTGTCTCTCGTGGCGGTCCAGAAGTGGGAAATATCACATTTCAGGCTGGTTTCATGGGTGTTCACGGTGGTCTTGTAGTGGTTTTTTTGTTGGAATTCAGCTCTCTTCAGGGAACTCCCTGAAATGCGGTCACCTGGCCTTCCGCCATCTTGACCCTCTCCTTAAGTTGCTAATTTTAAAAATGTAAATATTTTATCTCACTTATTTTTCAGAACAGCTCTTTTATTGTATAACAGATGAGAAAATTAATGAGTGGAGAGGTAAAGTAATTTACCTACTCCTATACAGTCAATAAATATGTGTATCTGGTTCTAATATAGGCCCTTTGACTCAAAGTCTGTTTTCTTAACCTTTATGGTGCACTTTTCTCTGAATTTTTAATGTAGTAGGTGCTAAGTAAATGGTAACCAATATTTTAATCATCATCAGTAGTAGTAATAATTGTATGAATAGAAGTGTGATATCTAAAAAAAACCTGTTAATTATAAGATAAAATTTCCATTTTTGAATTAATTTTCTAATTAATTGTTCATCTCTCATTTTTGCATCCTCATACAAGCTTAGACTATAGCACAAATGACCCGAAACATTTTCTAAATAAAGGATTGAGTGGATGATACAGAAATAAATAAACAAATTTTGAAACATGTAGCTTCAGGATTATATATAATTTTTCTTGACATTATCATCAGGCTATGTGTTTCAATATAACATAGAAGAAGTATGTAAGAACTAAATGATACATCTTATATCATCTTAAGAGTAAGGCATGATAGGATATATGTATTAATATACCTTTTACAAAAAGTCCCTTGAATGATTTTTTTCTTGTACAGTGATAGATCCCCCGCACCCAGTACATTATATTGACCCACATTGCCTGTGGTGTGTATGTATTAAGCAAACACCTTGCTTGGCTTTGTGTATTATCTGTGGTCACACTTTAGGTGAAGTTAAGTGACATAGAGAGGAGAGACCTCCTACATTCTACCATTTTGCCAATATCTTAGAAAACGTTTTATAAGATTATTAAACTGTTTAACACTGACTCCTTAAGAAAATAATCTGTTTTACTAAAATAACAAAAGAAGGGTTGCCATGGTCAAATGTCTGGAGACTGCATGTCCCTCTTTGTGAATCAAAATACATGTTAGCAATTGAATATTTCAGATAGTTCTGGTAATACATAGATATGCTTGAATTTCCTTACTGCAGTGTTTCTCCAAATCACTGATTATGTAATAATGGCTATTAGTAACTTTTAGAATTAATGTTTTAATAGGTAGAATCTGAGAACAAAAATTATGTATTGCTGGAATCAATATGAGAACTTTAAAACTAATTTAATAGATAAACAGTCTACCCAGGGAGCTGCTGTGATATAAATCATAAGTGATGTTCTTGTTCACAAGGAAACAGAATGATGTTTTATTACAAACCACATATTCCAGCTTTGTGACCTTTAGCCAGTTATTTAACATCTTTACCCTCTGTTTGCTCCTACCTCAAAGAGCTATGAAACAGAACAAATGCCAAAGTGAATGAAAAAAAGTAGAAGCATGGCCACAATTGTGAATCTAGTGAAGTTTTTCCATGATAATGATGATGATGATGATGATGATGATGATGTTGATGATGATGATGATGATGATGGATAGAATTCTGAAATATAATATTTTTATGCTCTCTTGGAACCCTGAATGCACATAAGACTTCTTAAATTCGACATAAGCTCATTTTAAGTTATTCCTCTTTGCTATGTACAGAATAGATAGATTCACATTTTAATAAACTTTAGAAATTCATCTTTCTAATATTATATATGCTTAGATACATATTGCTTTGTGTCTATCATCTATCCATCCATACATCTATATCAACCATCTTATCTATCCCTTTCTATTTTTAGCATACTGATGAGTAAGCAATTGAGATGTTTTTGCAAAATCAATACTATACATTAGAATGTTTGTTGAAACATTCTGAAGATTAAAGAGAACTACATGAATATCCTTTTTTTAAAATGTGTCAGCTCATATTTTAAAATCTTGAGTTTTTACTTGTTTTTCTGCCATGGAGCTAAATAATAAGCTAGAAATTGCTGTGGTGGGAAACATAATGTCTGCTGTGCCATTCAGAATGGAAAAGAAATCACCTGTGGCTAGTTTGAAGTTTTTTCCTGAAATAGATGGGGATCTGTCATCACCTGCCTGATGTGATAGAGGCCCAACGAATCTTTTTATCTCAGCTGTGTTAGTGAGAGGGGCTTTGTTTAATCATGATGAGAAAGGATCCCAGGGTAAAAAGGAATTGGGTTCCCTGCAGAATCGAAGCCTCCAAATGGCCATAAAATATGTATGCAGGTAAACATCATTTATACAATATTGCTTTATAGCAGATTATAGGGCTCATGTTGTGTGCTATAGACTCCATGGGGGAATCAGGAGGAAAACAAAGTTTCTATTTCTTTGGAAGCTATATCAGGACCACACAGCTAAAACAGTTGCTAGAAGTAATCCCTGAAGAGAATTTGAAATTACATTGCTTTAAAAAACAACAGATACCAACCAGTATAAAATTTGGCATAATTTTCTAAATTATGTATTTTAGATCTTAAAAATATCAATTCCATATGCCAAGAATACATCTCTATGATGGTGATTTTTCAAAGGAATGATAAAAGTATTTACTTTAAAATATAACATAAAAAATAAATATAACATATTTTGATAATGTAATATGAATAAAAAGAGAGGCAGATATATGAAACACTTTAAAAGATCATATTTTCCATCTTATTATACTCATTACCTCATTCGTGATCAAATATTACAGTAGTATAATAATTACTCCAGGTTACCAGGGTAATTATATTGTAACAAAAGTGTCTATGTAATTGTGTGTGTGTGTTTTCCAACAGATGATCAGTAAAGATTTTTTTCCCCAGTGTTCCAAGATTCATTGTTTATGCACCTCACCCAGTGCTCTATGCAATATGTGCCCTCTTTAATACCCACCACCAGGCTCACCCATCCACCCACCCCCATCCCTTCCCAAACTCTCAGTTTGTTTCCCAGAGTCCACAGTCTCTCATGCTTTGTCTCCCTCTCCGATTTACTCCAATTTACTTTTTCCTTTCCTTCTCCTAATTTCCTCCATGTTAATCTTTATGCTCCACAAGTAAGTAAAACCATTTGGTAATTGACTTTCTTCTTTGGCTTATTTCATTCAGCATAATCTCCTACAGTCCCTTATTGTTGACACAAAGATTGAGTATTCATCCTTTCTGATGGAGGTATAATATCCCATTGTATACATGGACCATATCTTCTTTATCCATTCTGTCTGTTGAAGAACATCTGGGCTCTTTCCACAGTTTGGCAATTGTGGCCATTGCTGCTATGAACATTGAGGTACATATGGCCCTTCTTTTCACTACATCTGCATCTTTGGGGTAAATACCTAGTAATGCAATTGCTGGGTCAAAGGGTAGATCTATTTTTAATTTTTTAAGGAATCTCTACACTTTTCCCAAAGTGATTGCACCAACTTGCATTCCCACCAACAGTGTAAAAGGGTTCCCCTTTCTCCACAGCCTCTCCAACACTTATTGTTTCTTGTCCTGTTAATTTTGGCCATTCTGACTGGTATAAGGTGATATCTCCATGTGGTTTTGATTTGAATTTTGCTGATAGCTAATGATGATGAACATTTCTTCATGTGTCTGCTTTCCATTTGTATGTCTTCTCTGTAGAAGTGTCTGTTTATGTCTTCTGCCCATTTTTTTCACGTGATTATCTTTTTTTTTTTTTTTTGGTTGTTAAGTTGGAGGAATTCTTTATAGATCTCGTATATCTTTGTAGTGTCATTTGCAAATATCTCCTTCCATTCTATGGGTTGCCTCTTTGTTTTGTTGACCATTTCCTTTGCTGTGCAGAGCTTTTTATTTTGATGAAGTACCAAAAGTTCATTTTCACTTTTGTTTTCTTTGCCTTTGGAGACGTGTCTTGAAAGGAGTTGTTGTGGCAGATATCAAAAAGGTTACTGCCTATGTTCTCCTCAAGGATCTTGATAGATTCCTGCCTCACGTTGAGGTATTTCATCCACTTCAAGTTTATCTTTGTGTATGGTATAAGAGAATGGCCGAGTTTCATTCTTCTATACATAGCTCTCCAATTTCCCAGCACCATGTATTGAAGAGACAGTCTTTTTTTCCCCTGAATATTTTTCCCTGCTTTGTCAAAGATAATTTGACCATAGAGTTGAGGGTCCATATCTGGGCTCTCTACTCTATGTGTCTGTTTTTGTGCCAGTACCATGCTGCCTTGGTGAACACAGCTTTGCAATAAAGCTTGAAATCAGGTAACGTGATGCCCTCAGCTCTGTTTTTCTTTTTTAACATTTCCTTAGTGATTCGGGGTCTTTTATGGTTCCATACAAATTCTAGGATTGTTTGTTCTAGCACTTTGAAAAATGCTGGTGGAATTTTGATCAAGATGGCATTGAAAGTATAGATTGCTCTGGACAGTATAGACATTTTAACAATGTTTGTTTTTCTGGTCCATGAGCTTGGAATGTTTTTCCATCTTTTTGTGTCTTGTTTAATTTCTTTCTTTCTTTCTTTCTTTTTTTTTTTTTAAAGATTTTATTTATTTGACAGAGAGAAACATAGCCAGAGAGGGAACACAAGCAGGGTGAGTGAGAGAGGGAAAAGCAGGCTTCCTGCCCAGCAGGGACCCCCATGACAATTTTAATTGCAATGAAACAGATACAAGAGCTAGTCATTAAAATATGTAATCAGTACAATTGAATTGAAGGAAGACATACATTTTTTGAAAGTCAAATTTATACTGGCCTTAAGTCAAATAAATAACAAATATAGAACAAAAAAAGTGACAAGTTGGCCAACAATACGCAATTTATGACTTCAATGCCTTTAAACCCATGATAAGGCATTCACAAATATATCATTAACTATGTGAAACCAAACTACTACCAAACATCCTCATAGTATCTTGGTGATGTGGAGGGGAATTAGAAGAAGGGAAATCTGAAAGTATTGCAAAAGTGATGAGTTAGCCAGAAAAGTAAGATACGCATGAATAGGAGAAATACCTATTTTAAGGCATCTAAATTTTAAAGTAGGGAAATATGGTGTAAGAAAATGCTCCAGTCTCATTCCTCTGCATGTGGCTGTCCAATTTTGCCAACACTATTGTTGAAAAGACTGTCTTTTTTTTCCATTGGATATTCTTTTCCACTTTGTCAAATATAGTTGACCATAGAGTTGAGGGTCTATTTCTGGGTTCTCTGTTCTGTTTCATTTTGATTGTACTGTGTTGATGACTACAACTTTATAATACAGCTTGAAGTCCAGAATTGTGATGGTTTAGTTGGTTTGAGTTTGGTTTTATTTTTCAACTTTCTTTTGATTATTCAGGGTCTTTTCTGGTTCCACACAAACTTTAAGATTATTTGTTCCAGTTGTGTGAGAAATTCTGATAATATTTTTATAGGGACTATATTGAATGTACAGATTGCTCTGGGAAGAATATACACAGCATCTCCTGGCTAGACATGTCTCTGAAAGCAAGGGAAACAAAAGTAAAAATGAGCAATTGAGACTTCATCAAGATAAAAAGCTTTTGAACAGCAAAGGAAATAGTCAAAAAACCAAAGGACAACTGACAGCATGGAAGAAGATATTTGCAAATGACATATTAGGTAAAGGGCTAGTATCCACAATCTATAAAGAACTTATCAAACTCAACACCCAGGAACAAATAATCCAATCAAGAAATGGGCAGAAGACGTGAACAGACATTTCTCCAAAGAAGACATCCAAATGGCCAAGAGCTCATGAAAAAAAATGCTCAATATCACTTCACATCAGGGAAATACAAGTCAAAACCTCAATGAGATACCACCTCACACCGTTCAGAATTGTTAAAATTAACAAGTCAGAAAACAATAAATGTTGTTGAGGATGCAGAGAAAGGGGAATCCTCCTACACTATTGGTGGGAATGCAAGCTAGTGCAACCACTCTGGAAAACAGTATGGACTTTCCTCAAAAAGTTGAAAATAGAGCTACCCTATGACCCAGCAATTGCACTACTGGGCATTATTCCAAAGATACAAATGTAATGATCCAAAGGGGCACACACATGCACCCCATTGTTTGTCACAACAATGCCCACAAGAGCCAAACTATGGAAAGAGCCCAGATACCGGTGGCGCCTGGGTGGCTCAGTTGGTTAAGCAACTGCCTTCGGCTCAGGTCATGATCCCGGAGACCCGGGATCGAGCCCCACATCGGGCTCCCTGCTCAGCGGGAAGCCTGCTTCTCCCTCTCTCACTCCCCCTGCTTGTGTTCCCTCTCTCACTGTGTTTCTCACTGTCAAATAAATAAAAAAATCTTTAAAAAAAAAATCTTAAAAAAAAAAAAAAAGAGCCCAGATACCCATTGCCAGATGAACAGGCAAAGAAGAGGTCATATATATATATATATATATATATATATATATATATGCAATGGAATATTAACTCAGCCATCAAGCAAATGAAATCAAGCAAATGAAATCTTGGCCATGTGCAATGACATGCATGGATCCAGAGGATATTAAGCTAATCGAGATAAGTCAGTCAGAGAAATAAAATTATCCTCTGATTTCACTCCTGTGTGGAATTTAAGAAAAAAAAAAAAACAGGAGTGTAGAGGAAGGGAGGGAAAAATAAAACAAGATGAAGTCAGAGAGGTAGACAAACCATGAAAGACTCTTAACCCATAGGAAACAAGCAGTGTTGCTGGTGGAGAGGTGGTTGAGGGGATGGAGTAACTCAGTGATGGGTATTAAGGAGAGCATAGGATGTGATGAGCACCAGGTGCTATATACAACTGCTAAATCACTGACTCTACCTCTGAAACTAATAATATACTATATATAATTAATTGAATTTAAATAAAATAAAACATTTAAAAAATAGTCAAATAGTCATTCAACATATACTTTTCAACAAAAACTAATTTTGCTTGTTTTTTTGAATGACTTCTAACATAAAGATAGTCTGTTGAATAAGAATTAATATATCATCATAAATAAATGCTGAATATTATTCAGAAAGAACAACATACACATAATTTGATAGATATACTATGTATAATTGTACACTAAAATCATGATAATTTATTTCATTTTATTCAAACTCAGCTTGCCTCTCATATGTTTCAAAGTAAGGTAAGAAATGCCATGCTTTATGTGAAATGTATTTAAGTATAAGTTTAATTAAGAATAAAAAGTAACATTAAAAAAATGACTAAACAGAGGCACCTGGGTGGTTCAGTCCTTAAGTGTCTGCCTTCACCTCAGGTCATGATACTGGAGTCCTGGAGTACTGGGTTCAAGCCCCGCATTGTTCTTCCTCTCTCACTCCCCCTGCTTATGTTCCCTCTCTATCTGTGTATTTCTTCTTGCCAAGTAAGTACATGAAACCTTTTAAAAAATAAAATAACTAAATAATATTTGATTTCCACAGAGAGGGAACTGAACATGTAAGAAAACAGATCAAATACAAATATTAATATGTATACATTCAAGAAAAAAATAATCACAGTAAGATTCTCATAGTACTACATTTTTAGTTATAGTACCTAGCAATAACAAGCAAAACTTTTGAAAGCACTTCACTTATATCAATTTGGTATACAAAGAGTTTAAAGGCAGTAAACATGTAAGAACATAAACACAGCACCTTAGCTCAAGTGAAATAAACATGTTATGATTTCTGACAAAAACAGTCTGTATTTGTGATCTATAGTGCTTATAGTATTTTAAATTTTCTTTGTATGTAGAATCAAGAATCTTATAATTAGTAGGAATATTAGTGATTATCAGCCTCCTACTTTTATATACATAATGAAGCTGGGACTCATAGTTTACTGAATGCAGAGAACAGTAGTAAAATATAAATACCAATGGTCATTCCCAAAACTATTAGGACCCTTCTCTCAGTTACATATCTAGTACAAATATATATATTTTTTTAATTAGGGAGGTAAGTAAAGACTTATTTTTAATATTAAGATAAATATTTTGGAGAGTTAATCAAAAGAATAGTAGATGACATATTGATTTTAATCCAAGAATTATAAACATATTTTCTTGATATATTGAATGTCATATAAAACTTTCCCATGACCTGTTAACTTTTTACCTTTTGAAGGAAAAGATTAAAATAAAAATCATTTCTATTAAAGAAATTGATTTGTGTAATGTGTGAGAAGTCTGAAAGTCTATACCTCATATTTATGTGGATTTTGAAGAGTAATGACAAAACATACATTTTGAGCTCACCATCGAACCCAAGAACTATCGAATTAACACCTTTGTGAGAGTGGCCTCTGTGCTCCTCTCTAAACTCTTTTCTCTGGGAATTTCAACAGTTTTCTACAACTCACTCGGTCTTATTAAGTACTAGTTCCCCTGGATTTTCATAGGAATGCTTGACTACATTTATTCTTCATGTACCTCTGTGGATTTGGAGGTGTGCCTGTCTATGCATGTAATCTGGTAAAATCTGAAAAATCACCTAATTATGTTTCAAATACATGACTCTTTAGGAATGCCAATTACATTCTTCCCAAAGAATACCACTTCAAATCTACACTAATGAAAAAAAGAATAGATTATATGCTCTCAAAATTCAGTTAATATTAGTAATGACTAAAACACATTTAAAGTCTCAGAACAGTTTTTAAACTTTTTTTTTTTTTTTTAGTCAAGGGCTTCCATTATCTCTGCTTCTAGAGACGTGATTGAATTTGTACCTGAACATGGCACCTATTCAATAATATGCAATAGATCGGGGCACCTGGGTGGCTTAGTCAGTTGGGCGTCTGACTTTCAGTTTTGGCTCAGGTGGTGATCTCATGGGTGGTGAGATCAAGTCCTGCATCTGTGGTCAGCAAGCGTCTGCTTGGGATTCTTTCTGTCTCCCCAACCAATGTTCTCTCTCTCTCTCAAATAAATAAAAAAAAAATGTTTAAAAAATATACAATGGATCATTTGATAATGGATAGTAATTTCACACAAAAGCCTATGAATACATGTTGAATGGTAGAGAAAATTATAGTACTTATCTAATTTTACTGCTCTGTCCAATAAATTATTTTGCTATCCTAGAATACTACAAAGCAATAGTTCTACATGACAATAGTACTCTTTTTGTTTGTTTAAAAGAATAAACAGACAAAATGTAGGCACTACTTCTATACTATTGCATTCATTTTTGTTTTATTATAGTATTGAGAGATTCATTGTTAAATTTCAAAAAGTAGTAGTTGATTTGAGAGACCATAAGCAGTCATAGACTCAGCATGCCCATCTCATTTTTACTACTTTTCTTCTCCTCTTGTTTCCTTTGTAATATTCACCCTTGCAAGCAGTCAGTGTCAGGAAGAACCAGATTAAATGTGCCAAACTCTGGGTTTCACTTATTTTCTCACAATTATGTGATCAGCATGCTGAGAAAAGCACTTGCTGCAGAATAACTGTTAGATTTCCTTTCACCAAAGCTACTATTATCCTGCTTAGTGTTGCTTTGTAGGCTACCTCATGAGGCATCTGAGTGACTCCTGTAGATGCCATTACTAGTTTGGAAAAAAAATCTTATTTTACAAAGTGTTGCAGATGGTATATTTCTAAGGGAAATATAGAACATATTGTTTATTTCTGAAGAAAACAATATATTTAATGTTGAAGAATTATGACATCTAAAAGTATTTTTTGTTTAACAATAAGGGGATTTTTTGCCCTCCAAAAGTTAGTGGTTCCTATGAAACTTTAAGCCAAAATGGTATAAAACAAAGAAGAAATTACAATTAATTTACATGAAAAATTTTTTGAACTTTCCCAGACTCAAAAAATAACATCTCTAGGCTTTTCTGATACCCTAGGACACATCTTGCTAACAAACGCGCAAAATAAATTGAGATAAAGCACAGATGCTCAGAGACAGTTCAAAGCTATGGCAGCTTGATGCTGAGATGCTGAGTGTAGTTCTGGGAAGAAGGTTGGTGGTGTCACTCTCTCAGTGCGGGCACTGCCTCTAATGGCTCACTGAAAAAAAAAATGCTAAACACTATTTTGGCTTTCACTTTTTTATATAAAGGTGAAAATCCTTTCTGAATTGTTTCAGGTTACCAAAAGCAAGTACAATGTAGGTCTTTCATAAAAGCTAAGTGGCTTACATTATATATATTATAAATAAATAATATATAATAGGTAATTACAATCATATATTGAGCAAAACTATAAATATTTGTTGGGTGTTTATTTTGAACAAAGCATAATTCCACATATCTTGAGAGTAAAAAATTTGAATGAGACATAATATTTGTCTTTTTTAAGAAACCACATCTATTAAGGGACCTCAAAACACATTCTTTAAAGTATTAAACTTACCAAACGTGTAAATTTTTAACCACCTGAGACAAAGGTTATTAGAAAATATTTTGAATAGCAATATTCAGATAAATGCTCTAGGTAGAATATCACTAGAATAACACAGCCCAAATATTTTTAATATTTTATTTTGCTTATTACTAATTATGTAATCATAATATTAAACGTGTAAAAATAAGAAGTAGTTTTTTACTTAATAGTCACATTGATGAATCTTATAAAGCTTATATTAAGTAGATGTTATATGACTCTATTTACATGGAATGTCCAGAATAAGCAAATAGAGACAGAAACTGTGTTTATGGTTGCCTAGGCTTGGGGGTTGAGGGAATGTCATTAATTGGCACATGTTTTCCATTTGGAGGGAAGGGAAATAGTCTAGAATTTATTGTGATGATGGATGCATAGTTCTGTGAATATACAAAACTCATTGGATTATATACTGTAACTGGATAATTGCATGATATAAAAAATATATCTTAGTAAAGCTGTTAAAATTATCTTTTATATTACTTCCAACATGGGAACCTTAACTTCTCATGCACCTTACATAAAACAAGAATTAAATAGAATTTTTTCACACAAAGTATGTATTCCTTCCTTTTCCTTACATCATCATTGCCATCATCATTTCATCATCATTATTTTCAATATCACTTTCAATGAAGTTTACCAACAATTGCTGTTAATTTTAATCCTCATTATAAAAAGGAAAGTGGAAAGGGTATTCGCACTTTTGAGTGTCTTTACAACAATGCACATGGTTTTAAGGAACCAGGAATGACTCAAGAAACATTAAAACTTTTATTTCTTCTTAGTTCTTGCAGTAATTCGTTTGTAGTTAATCCATTACTTCCTTTATAAATATCCCTTAACTCTCCTTTTTACTTCATAAAATGAAATTTTCCTGAGGTACTCACTCTTCTCTCACCTGATTTGGGGTGAAATGATATTATCTCCTATTTCAGAATACCTTTAGATTATTCCAAGTAAATTACTGCATGGCTTACCTTCATAACAATAAATCCAGGGGGTTAAAACAGCTTTAATGTATTACTATTAGCTTAACTGAAAAGATTTTCCATCTATATCAGTTAATGTTCTAAGATGCTCTCTGATTTAAGCAGACTGAAGGCTATTAGCTCATAGGATTTTCTGGGACATTTGATGGTATGAAATCAGGTTTAAAGCATCGTAACCAAGAGCACTACCCAAATTACAGTATCTAATAGATGGTGTTGAGAACCTGACACCAAATTGGTTTGGTAAGGGCTTAACACTCACCACTGCAGGCCCTTGGTATATGGGTTGTTTTTAGAATTTCTCCCACTACGGCCTCTGAAACTTACATGTCTCTCAAGACAACTTCTGGATGACTTCTCCTGGGCACATGACTTCTTGTCATCACAATCTTCAATTTAGTGAGCACATGGGTGTTGCTTATCTATGGAACCCAGGTTAAACACCTGCTGTTAAGGATGGCAAAGCGGGGATAGGGACACATGTCTATAATTCTGAAATCCTATGTTCATCAGTGCTTGGATTTGCCCTTGCCATTCATATTGACACACATATGAGCTAATTTAGGTATGACTGTACTTTGAGATCTTCGGTTAAATAAGGTAATATAATTCATTTTCATTAAAGTCAATATGAGTTATAATTTATATTGTTGGTCCAAAATGTTACCCTGGCAATACAAAGCTTGTAAGTATATGTAACAGGGCTAAAATAGTTCCTTTCAAAAGCCGGAAAAAAAAAACAAAAAACAATTCCAGCATAATCAACTTGCGTACGATAGTATTTTCCATTTTACAGAAGAAAGAACTGAGTTTTGAAGTTGGCAATTTGTTTTAATCATATACGTAGTAATTACAGTTTGGCTTTTCTCTGGTTCAAACTATGCTTGTTTTTTTTCTCCCAATGCTGTCAATAATAATAACAGAGAAATGAAAAATCTTGGTAGTTTTGTTATTTGGCAGCTAAATCTATCATGGAAAAGAATTATTTGTATTGTCTTATTACAATGTATACATTTCATTTCTATTCCATCTAAAACTCCATTTTCTGACACTATTTTAAAGAGTTTTAGAATCCTGAATGTTTAGTCCTGCTTGTCCCACCCAACATACTTTATTGAACATGTGTAGCCTAACTGGATTTTAAAATATATGTCTTTTTTTTTTTTTTTTTTAAATATTTTATTTATTTATTTGACAGAGAGAAACACAGCCAGAGGGAACACAGGCAGGGGAAGTGAGAGAGGGAGAAGCAGGCTTCCCGCCGAGCGGGGAGCCCGATGTGGGGCTCGATCCCGGGTCTCCGGGATCATGACCTGAGCCGAAGGCAGTCGCTTAACCAACTGAGCCACCCAGGCGCCACCTAAAATATATGTCTTAAAGAAATTGTATATGAGATCACATGTACTATTTTTGTAATAAACTTTTCTTTCCTGGAGTACTTTTATTGAAGGAGGGTTCAGACAAAGGAACAGGGAGAAGGGAGAGAGAATCCCAAACAGGCTCCACACCTAGCATTCAGACCAGCGTGGGATTTGATATCACAACCAGGAGATCATGACATGACCAAAAATCAAGAGTAGGACACTTAACCAACTGAGCCACCCAGGCATTCCACCTAAAGTATTTTAGGTAACACATAGGTGTTGACAATTTTTTCATTTTACAGTATAGCTGAGGATAAAAGTTACTTTACAATGTGTTGTTCTGGCCTATATAAATATATGTTTTTTAATTTTCATCTTATTTCTTGGGTAATGTATATGACTTTTCTCAGCATGGAGACTAAAAAGAGAAAGTTTTATTTTTCATTGTGTTTGTGATGCTGATAAATCACCAGGTCCCTAACATAAATATTCTCTTTCTTGCAATTGTATTTATTTCTAACTTGATTGCATAATACTACATATTATTGCAAAAGATATCAGATGAGTCAGTGGGCATTATTTTTTTTTTTAAGATTTTATTTATTTGACAGAGAGAAACACAGCTAGAGAGGGAACACAAGCAGGGGGAGTGAGAGAGGGAAAAGCAGGTTTCCTGCCGAGCAGAGAGCCCGATGTAGGACTTGATCTCAGGTAGCTGGGGTCATGACCTGAGCCGAAGGCAGTCGCTTAACCAACTGAGCCACCCAGGCACCACTTCTGTGGGCATTATTGACAGGACATTACATTTCTACATAACTTTAGCTCACTTACTCTATGTGAATTCCAAAGAATGTTAAATATATATATATATTTACCATGGATCCTTGAAGTGAATATTTGTTAGAACAATATAGTTTACTGTCAGTCTATCCTGATATTTCATATTACCTCATTTATCATTGCTTGGTTTCCTTGTACACAATGAAACACATAACTGTTCAGATAAGATGATGCTAATAATTTTTATTTATACAAATTGGATAATTTTAGAATATGAGAACTTTATTAAATAATATATACAGAAGACAAATATAATCTTTTTTAGTTCCAGATGATATATTTTATCATCTAATTGTTTTAATTCTTTCCATTACCATATGTAGTTCAATCCTTCCTATCTTTAATTAATCAAATATAAAACTCATGAAACATCTTCATTTATGTGAAAATGAATAATGTGTTTTCATTATTAATTAGAGATGTGATATAGAACCAATCTAGGTGTAAGGGTTTTTATGCTTATTTATGCTTTTACGTTTTTGGCTCATGTGTCAGTAGCTCTCTTAAATCTCATTTCCTGTCAATTGTCTTGACAATGTGAATGCTTCAATCACATATAAACCATTATAAGTGCTAATTCTGCATTATCCCACTCCAAAATGATTTTGGCCACGTGGAATGAATAGAGGCATCATTTTTTACTTTCATCAAATTTGTTTTCTGTTGTTAATGTCACACATATAGAGTCCTACACATCATTCTTTTTCACATACAAAAACAATATGCTTTGGTATAAGCTTTAAAAATCTGTGTATTACAACTTTATGCACACTTGGAATCTAGTCTCTGATAAAAAAAAAAAAAAAAAAGGCAAAACAAGCAATAGATGAAAACAATTCTGTGATGGTGCTAAGGCCAAAGAGATTTCTTGTCCATTACTCATTCCAGTTCTGAGTCATTCATAAATCAGGGAATTGCCTTGGGCTGTATCCATAGCCAAACCAGAAGTGACAGATTTCTCTGGTTAATTAATTGCAGTGGCTGCTTGGCCTGGCAATTCATTTTGCAGAATGCACCAGAATATCCCTAGAGGGCCCCTGTAAACAAATTTTAAAAAAGAAAAAAGGAGTATAGTCAATATTTGTTGATTACAAAACACTACCTTAAACAAATTTCAATATGAAAAATCTTAAAAATATATTTCCTCAGAATTGCCTTTATTGCATATTTTAAAATTGAGTTTTAGTACTTAAAGAGTTTTGCAGATGGTGATGACATGAGTATGACACTATCAGATTTTTATTTCTAATTAATGTACATTGATCGATGCAATTAAATTGATTAGAAACATTAAATTTACTTAAAATTAAACATGACATATAAATTGTTATCTGCTCCAATATTTCTTATGGGTGACTGGCCTTTTAACATCATATTCATGATTCCTTAAGGATTTGTTGGTATCTCTTTGACACTGTACTTGGAGAAATATACACCTATAGTTTGATATTGATGAAAAATTAACTCTTAAATATTCATTTTTTTCTCCAAATAATAACTATGTACATCTTTGTTTAGGAAAAATACTTCCAACTGTACTACTGTTTATATTGATGTGGGAGCTGAGTCACAGAGAAGTGGGCTAAAATTTGCTTTTGGATAGTAGATTCTGAATATTATGTTTTCAATGAAACTATCATTTGTTGGCTAGTGTTTGTTGGCTTTTCTGTATTTATTTTTAGATACTTTGATATGACCAGAGAATATTTCTAAAACGATGTCCAAAAAGAAAAGTGTTTTTGTATTCATTTGTTCACATATAATGTATATTGTTTTCATATTATTCTAATTAACAAGAAATGTGTTGTCTGAGTTTTTTGAGCTATTCTTTCTTTAGTTGTTGCAGATCACTTATTCATGAAGATGGAAGAGATTATTATATCAACTTGATGCTTACTTAATGCACACTTTATTTAACAAAATTTTAATTTTTACCTTGCATCATCAAAAAGACTGATGAGCCTCGACTGCTGTCTGTCAGAAAATGTGAATGAGAGTGACAGTATTTACTGCAATGACAGGGTGGATAAGCATAAGTTGTGAGTGAGAAAAGACCTTTTTTATTTTTAACTTTTTTTTTTTTTAAAGATTTTATTTATTTCACAGAGAGAAACACAGCCAGAGAGGGAACACAAGCAGGGGGAGTGAGAGAGGGAGAAGCAGGCTTCCCGCTGAGCAAGGAGCCCGATATGGGGCTCGATCCCGGGTCTCCGGGGTCATGACCTGAGCTGAAGGCAGTCGCTTAACCAACTGAGCCACCCAGGTGCCCCTATTTTTAACTTTTAACATGTAAATAATACTGAAGGTCCAAGTGAGTTTTCTTGTTAAAATATATCAAATGAGTGAAGAGTAAAATACAAAATATGAAGCTTATATATATTTTTTTAAAGATTTTATTTATTTGACAGAGAGAAACACAGCCAGAGAGGGAACACAAGCAGGGGGAGTGAGAGAGGGAGAAGTAGGCTTCCCGCTGAGCAGGAAGCCGGATGTGGGACTCGATCCAGGGTCTCTGGGATCATGACCTGAGCCGAAAGCAGTCGCTTAACCAACTGAGCCACCCAGGCGCCCAAAGCTTATATTTTTTAAAAATTAGGAAATATACACTCAAATTTATCATTATTCTATAAGCTGGAGCTACTGTTAATTCTAGACATCATCAGTCAATGAAAAATTAAAGAGTTAATTGACATGCAAATATAATACAGTAAAGGCAATGTATGTTGCACTGCTAATAGTTATGTGTCCAAATCTCTAAGTTAGATTAAAATTTTATAAGGGTGTTACTTTTGTAACTAATTATTAATAATAACAACTTTTACACTAGATGAATTTATTACATATATTTTGTCAATTTTTAAAAATTTGTTTAACAAAATACAATTCATATATTGAGTTCTGTCATTGTACAAAGACGCAGTATATATACTGGGTAGGAATCCTAAAGAGTGGACTACAGTTCAGACCTGCATTTACATTCCTGTTTACCACTGACCAGATCTATAATTTTGTGCAAAAGAATTTGGTTCTATTAATTCGGATAGTATAATTATCTATCATAGGTTCTCTGTGCAGGTTAAACGAGCAGGTTTTTTTCAAACTTTTTTTTTTTTTATCTTTACTGCCTCATTAAAGAAACTATTTGGACATTCTTTTATCCTAACTCCTCACCATTAAATTGTTATACCATGGTTGTGTTGTATATTGGCTTATGCACTGTGGTCCTTTGGAGGGTCAGAAATTACTATAATAGGGATGATATTTTTCTCTCCTTCCACTCCAGAACCAATTTCTGCCTCTTGGGTAGATACTGCCCCTGTGAGAATGCATGCAATAAACTGAATTCTTATTGAATGTTTAAACTTTTATCACTCAACATATTCATACATGTTAGATACTATTATCATCATCATTATTATTTATATGGGCCATTAACACAAATTTATACCAATGATTGCATATATATATTTCATTGTACTGTTTTGATTAAAACATTTTATTGAAGACACATATTCCATATGTATGGGAAGAAATAACAAATTTACTTAATTTTTAGTGACTCTAAATATGTATTTATAACACTTTTTCACTTTAGAGCCAATATTTTTTTTAAGATTTTATGATTTTATTTATTTACTGCAGAGAGAGACAGTGAGAGAGAGAATACAAGAACTGAGGAGCTGGAGAGGGAGAAGCAGACTCCTCGCTGAGCAGGGAGCCAGATGTGATGCAGGGTGGATCCCAGGAGGATGGGATCATGCCCTGAGCCAAAGGCAGATGCTTAATGACTGAGACACCCAGGTGCCCCTACAGGCAATATTTTAACTCGCATGCAGTAAAAAAATATGCTAGTTATGGAGACAAATGATAGAGCTATAAATAAATGCCAGATCTAATTTTAAGGTGAGTAAAAGTTTTGGTAAAGAATGAAGGCATTCGGGGCGCCTGGGTGGCTCAGTTGGTTGGATGATTGCCTCTGGCTCAAGTCATGATCCTGGAGCCCCACATCGGGCTCCCTGCTTGGGGGGAAGCCTGCTTATCCCTCTCTCACTCCCCCTGCTTGTATTCCCTCTCTGGCTGTGTTTCTCTCTGTCAAATAAACAAATAAAATCTTAAAAAAAAAAAAAAAGAATGAAGGCATTCTATGCATTCAGACTAATTCCGTTATTCCGTTTTGGCAATAGGAATAATTTCCATATCATAAGGACATGAAATCATAACTCGGGAAAATGGGAAAGGGGAAAAATACAATAAAAACTTGTCCAGGTGCACCTGGGTGGCACAGTATGCTGAGTGTTGAACTCCTTATTTCAGCTCAGGTCTTGATCTCAGGGTCAGGAGATCTTGATCAGGCTCTGTTGCTTCTGGTGGAGTCGGTCTTCCTCTCCTTCTGACCCTCCCAGTCATGTGCTTGTGTGTTCTTTCTCTCTCTCTGAAATAAATAAATGAATCTTAAAACAAAATAAAACGAAGCAAAATAAAACTGTCATTCCATTGGACCTAAAGAATGCACAAAATATTTCAATATGTCTTTTTTACATGGGAGGGTGGTGTCTCATCAGCATTTTTAGAATTTCCGGCTGTCTGCTAATTTCTATATCTTTTCTGTCTAATTTTTAAATAATCACAAGGCATCAGAAATGATAGCTGACAGAAAGCCACCAGTTTCATTGAAAGCATTCAGAGGGCTGCTTTCTGAGTGCCACTGAAATTCTTGAAAGAGCTAGGAGACAAATAGCTATTTTATATCCTAAGTTTTATTACAATAAATATATCTTACTGAATCTAATTAATAAGTGATATTCTGAAATTCTAGTAAACAGGCAGGTCACTGGCTCCTGTACTCAGATAGGAAGACTAATGCTAATACCAAGGTCAGTATTTTTCTCACTTTCTTGTGTGACAAAACAAATATTAGGTTAGTGCAAATCTTCTGAAGTCTTTCAAATGTCTAGTATAGGCTAATAGAACCAAATAAAATCTTACAGCTTAGGTGGCTTGGTTCACAAAATGCATTCACTCACCTACAAAAGGGATACAAATGTTCCCTGAGTTACTTGAGTAGATGAAAAAAAAAAACCAAAAAACTAAAACATTCCTGATTTTGTTGTATGTAAAGCTAAATATTATAAATTAAATTTTGATATAATATTCTAGTTCTGAGATACCTATAATACCATTCAAAGGCCAGATGAGGCTCACAGGGGCAAATTGATTTAAAATGAAGAAAAATAAAAGCATTATTAGCTATTTAAATGTTTAACAGTTAGCATATATTATTTATATTGGAAATATATTTCAAATAACATTATAAGCATAATTTATATGTCCAAGGAGGGCACAGTGTTGTCACAAAGTAATCAATAATACTTGCTTATATTGTAATTATTAACAGTGTATGCCTTGTAATATTCTCATACATGCTGTTCAAACTAGCAAACAGCCTATTCAAAAGACCATTTCTCTTAATAGCTAAAGCATAAACTCGTATCAAAAATATCACCATTACTACTTATTAAAATGTGTTATATTAAATCTATAAGTAGAATAAAATATATTTTTATTTGCATTCAGTTACCAAAAATTAAAAAATGGTGTTTTTTTAAACATGGTGGTTTTATAAATAGTTCATATTGCTGCCAAAATATTTTAATGTAATAAGGTGTGCAAAAATTCATACCATAAAATAAAAGATAGAAATTAAATGAATACATGCTCTCTAGTTCCATCCATGTCATTGCAAACGGCATTTGCATAAGTCATGAATCACAGACCTGTACCCCTGAAACAAATGATACATATGTTAATAAAAAAAAATAAAATTAGGAAATCATCTACAGAGCTTTAATTGGCATAGATTCACCATAAATAAATATTGTTAATCACAGTACCAATAATCTTGTTGCTAGAATTCATTTCCATTTCTAGTGGTTCATTCCTTATATCTGCACCCTTGAGATTTTTCTTAAAATTAAAGTCAAATAAATTACATCTTTTGCTCAAAATTTGCTAGATTTTACTTTGCTTCAGTTTTGAACCATAATTTTATACTTTCTATGCAGATTCTGTTAATTTCCATTCTTTTCCTAACATACAAATGTTTGCCTCTATCTTGAAGGAGAAAAGGAAACAATGCATGTTTCTGAGTACACTCAGTCCCTTTCACATTCACCCATGCCTCTGACTCCTCCAATCCTGGCTACTAGTTTTAAGCTTGTTTCCCACCAGTCAACCAGGTATCACCACATTTGTGGAAAATAATTTGAGAAAATAATTTCCACATTTGAGAAAATGATTCCTCCACCTTATATCCTCCCCTACTTTGGTAGCCATGTCAGTTCCCCATAGACTGAAAGAGTATTACACATAAACTTTTTAAATCCATGAATATCTGAAAAATGTCTGTTCTTCCCTCCTAGTTCATTGATCATTTGGTTCCCAAATAATTTTTCTCTAGGCACAATAGAGGCTTTCTTCATGATTTCTGGAAATCTTATTTGTTAATGAAATGTCTCGTGCCGAGGCTTGGTCACATTTCTTTGCAAGTAACCTTCCTTATGACCTCAGATTTTTGAATTTTCATGAGGCTGTGACTTCATGTGGATTTCCTTACTCTCTTCATGCTTACACTTAGATATTGCTACATATCCGAAAAATTGTGCTTCCCTTCCTGGGACATTAGCTCCTATTGTTTTTTTTTTTTAATATTCTTCCTGTCCTTATTTATTTATTTATTTACAACCCTCTCCTGCTCAAATCATGTCTGGAATTCCATGGATAGGTTACTATCCACCATACTATATGCACTCTGGGCTCTGGTTGTCTACTAACTAATTCATCTCTAAATAAACTCCCTTGCTTTGTATGTATTCAATAACCTAGAAAGTTTGAGTGGGAACTTATCCTAATGCTTTGCTGTATCTCTGCATATCAGGACATATTAAGGGGGTGCTTTACTAAATTTTGTTTGTGTACTTCTCTTCAGGGTCTATCTTTCAATTATGTATGTGTATGTTTCAGTTTAGTTCTGCCTCTCTCCTACCTTTATATCGTTCTCCATGTAGTTTAATCTAGTCCCATGTTGCTGATGAATGTTTAAATGCTGATGTTAGCTAAACTCTCTCTGTGTCTTCAAACTTGTGTATCAGGTTCCATCAGAGATACACATATAATTTATTTTTAATGACTAGTGAAATGACCCACTTGTTTTTTCTCTAGTCTATAATCTTGTAGTCAGTTGTGGTTTATTCATAAATTTCCTGTATATTTAGGAAACGTACAGAGAGAATACAATGTCTTTATTTTCTGTATATACTTTCGCCAAAAGGACTTAAACATCAGAAGACAGTGTATGGGAATATTTACCAATTACTAAATTTCACTAGTGAGTTTTGAAAAGCTCAATCTTCTCAGTACATACTCTCAGTATTTCTTATTTTTACTTCCCCCTACTTCTTTCCTAAATGCTGCTTGTATATGTTTGGGATTGAGGTAGGGACTTGCATTAGTTTGGGAGTTCACAACTGCAGGAAGCTCATCAAGTTGCCTTCTAGGGCATCCCTAGACTCTTCCAGGGATAAGTGTCCTAAAATAATTCCCCACCATCCTGTGTCCTTAACTTCTCACAGCTGCTTGTTTCGCTGAAAGGACCTGGTCCTTTTCTGCTAATCCTGCTTCAATCAGTTATTCCAGGCACAGCATAGGCCAAGTCTTCCAGCGATCTAACCCCTAGCTTTTCTCTTTATCATATGGCTTTGTGACAGGGTGATTTTGGTTTTCATCATAACTGTCCCATGGCAATTCCACTGGATTTCTGAACAGCTATTTCCAGGTGCCTCGATGGGCTTACAAAATCTTTTGAAGTCATTCCATACCACAGAGTAGTCAAAAGACACTCGAGGGCCCAAGTTCAGGACCCACTTCTGCTCTACTGCTTCATGCAGTTTCTTTTTACTTCAGTTAACAGCTTCCCTATGGTATCAAAGGGAACCTTCTGAAGCATGCCCTTATACAACCCCAGCAGCAAAATAATGAAAAATGTTCTGCATCTACATCTAACATCTCCTACAATAGTTTTTTTCTGGTAGATGAAAGGCAATTCTAATATGCTTGCATGCTAACTCTGTCTCTCTTCTATTATTCTCATCCATTCTATTTCTACTCATATTAGAACAGAAAGGATACTTCCTCTTTTTCCTGCTACACATGAATCTCATTTGGTATGATGGTTTTCCCTTTAAGATAAGAGCACTTTATGACATGTAAATCAATAGAAAGGAGTATCCTCAAAGCACTATTGAAGAAGCACTCTGATCTGATATTAGTAGACGTTGCTCTTGACGTGGAAGCTTACTGAAAACCATAAGTAAGAGTTACTGAAAATAAATTTATATTGGTTCACTATCCCTTACCTATTATGTATGTTATACAGCCTGGGCTCCCTGTGCTTCATGATCTCATTCAATCAAATAGCACTTATTGTCTGTTATGCTAAATAACTCTTGAAATATTCAATTTATTCCCACGTCTAGGTTACCATTATTTGTCCTCTGAGTTACTTCATTAGCCACCCAACTTGTTTTTCAGTCTACATTCTTGCTGCCATTCTACTTGTGAACACTTTTTAAGAAAAATTTGATTGTTTTATTTGCCTATGTGGACTTGTTCTTCAACCAAGTCCAAATACTGAAAGTCCAGATACAGTCCAAATACTTAAATAGAAATTACCAAAGTCCTATAATAACTTCCCACTGGTTATCTTTTCGTTCTCATCATCTTTATCCTTAGAGCCGAATCTTGACACCAAATTTCCTTTGAATCTTCAATCATACAGTGGTTTGATTTCTCTTAGGCTATCAAATACACTGTTCCATCTACTGAGATTATTTTTTCCCCTCACCTTTCTCCACTTGATTCACACACTTTAATCTTTCAAGTCTCAGCTTATTTATTTTTATTTATTTTTATCTTTTATTTTTTTAAGGTTTTATTTATTTATTTGACAGAGAGAGAGAGATCACAAGTAGGCAGAGAGGCAGGCAGAGAGAGAGGAGGAAGCAGGCTCCCTGCTGAGCAGAGAGCCTAATGCAGGCTTTGATCCCAGGACCCCGAGATCATGACCTGAGCTGAAGGCAGAGGCTTTAACCCACTGAGCCACTCAGGTGCCCATCAGTTTATTTTTTTTAAGACTTTATTTATTTATTTGACAGTGAGAAACACAGCTGGAGAGGGAACACAAGAAGAGGAAGTGAGAGAGGGAGAAGCCGAGTAGGGAGCCTGATGTGGGACTCTATGCTAGGACTCCGGGATCATGACCTGAGCCCAAGGCAGATGTTTAACAGCTGAGCCACCCAGGTGCCCCTTAAGTCTCAGTTCAGAAGTTACTTGCCTAGAAAGCTAATATTAGTGGTCTGGCTTAGAATCTTATCCATTCAGTTTTTAATATTCTCTATTTCCCTAAATTGCACATGGAGAATTATATTGTAATTTCATGGTTCATCCCTCTCTTTTTTTCTCCCTACCCCCAATAGGAGATGTTAGCTTCCTTACCATTTTTTTCATGTAAAAAAAGTGAATCATATAAATGATGTAGATATATTATCATTCCTTCCAGCATCCCATATACTTCATCTTTTGTTAGAATTCTTCTTATTCATCTTCTTAAATCATATTTATACATATCTTTGTGTATAATAATAATCCAATATTGATCTACCTCTACATATCTGTGTTTCCTACATGTTTTCCAGGTTGTATTTTATAAATAGGTTCCTAATCATATGTTAGGTAATGTATCATTATAAAATGTAATAATGTATCATTCTCATATTGTATGATTGTATAGGTTTTTTGCTAATGTATCATAATCTCATATTGTGTTATTGTATAGTTTTTAGTAACGTATCAATACTATCATACTGTATTACCCAGTATACCAATGATATTACATTTCTTATTATGGCATTTAAAAGCCATTAAAAGTTTCTTAGGTAGAAGAAAAAATATTTCTGTTTTATATATGAAGGATATCAAGTTCAGAGCAAGTAGATGATTTTTTTAAAAGATTTATTTATTTATTTTAGAGAGACAAAGTGGGAGCTCCGGGCAGATAGAAAAAGAGAAAATCTCAAGCAAACTCCCCACTGAGCGCAGAGCCTGCCTTGGAGTCAATCCCATGGTTCTGAGATCAGACCTGAGCTGAAGCTTTAATCAACTTCTCCACCCAAGCACCCCAGAGCAAGCAGATGATTTATAAAGGATCAAATAAATACTGGTTGAGGAAGAACTCAAACTCTGATTTGCTGATCTAAATTGAATATTCTTTCATTTACTTCATGCTTTCCTTATCATTTTTCAACTTCCCTTATACTTGCTATTTAAATAATAAATAAAATGTTGATACAGAGAATCATATTTTTTCTCCTTATGATAACAAAGAGGGAAGATTTTATTACCTGCTTGTGGTGAGTGGGAAGGAGTGACTGAAAGATGCCAGCTTCTGCTTTGTTTTAATTGTGTATATCTCATATCATAATTACCACATTATAGAATTATGCTTCCAATTTCATTTTGGAAAAAGAACTTTCACTTCCATACCTTATGTGATTACACAGCATCTGTGCATGTACTGTGCCTGTTGAAATGAGAAAAACGGTAATAGGCATATATAACCAATTTTCCCAAAACTACACTAGTAGTAATTGAGAGTGCTGGGATTAGCACTTTGACTACTTAACTCCATTTCTAGTGCTCCTTTTTACTGCACCATGCTGTTTCAGTAGCAATTTCATAAAAGAGGAAAGTGAAACTATAAAAAGGGATGTAACATTTTAGTTGAATTGGGAGACGTACATTTACAATTCTGAGTATTTAACTGTCCAAAGTACTTAACTTTCTTTATAACTGTTTCCTTATTCGCAGAATGTGGAAAATATGAAATTCACAAGCCTGAAATGTGTAGTACTCCCAGCAGTCTTACAAAGAATAGATTTTCAATAAATACTAGTTATCATTTCATCTGCTATTACTACCTTCATCAGTATTCTAGAAAAAGTATAGAGGTCTTTTGACAAGCTAAAGAAAAAACAAAAACTGAATTTTTTTAAATTATAATTTTTATTACAATATGCCACCATATAATACATCATTAGTTTTTGATGTAATGGTCCAAGATTCATTGTTTAGGTATAACACCCAGTGCTCCATGCAATACGTGCCCTCCTTAATACCCATCACAGGGCTAACACATCCCCCCAACCCCCTCCCTTCTAAAACCCTCAGTTTGTTTCTGGGAGTCCACAGTGTCTCATGTTCCAAAAGTAAGTGAAGCCATATGATAAAAAAAAAAAAACTGAAAAAAAAAATTAACGACCTTTTCCTACATTATTCCTTCAGATTTCTTTTTTCTGTTTTTGTACATTCCTTCTAGAATTATGTATTTCAGGCTAAAACAAGAAAAGAGTGTGGTGTGATGTGGAAAATAAAAATTAAAAAAGGGGAAATGAGAATGAAGATATAATCTAACAAAATTTATTGATATTGTTTAAAAGAAAGAAAATCAACCTAAACTCTCACTAAAATATGAAGTCACAACCCCAGTTTTTGGTATATTGGTGTTAATTTACAAACATACATACAATATAATTCCACAAGACATGAAATCTCCCTATAGATTGAAGCTTGTCTCCATTTTTTTGGCCAGGCATTCAACTCTGTATTAAAGCGAGCAAAACTGAGGTGCCCTTGGGTGGCTCAGTCAGTTAAGCAGTTGCCTTCAGCTCAGGTCAAGATCCCAGGTCCTGGGATGAAACTTCTTCTCTTTCTGCCTACTGCTCTCCCCTGCTTGTGCTCTTCTCTCTCTCAGTTAAATAAATAAGTAAATAAATAAACAAACAAACAAATAAATGAATAAATAATAGATAAAAATGGAAAAATAGCAATTAAAATTGAGAAAAAATAGAAAAATAAATAATATGAATTGGAAAATAAGATGTTGAGCAGTCATATTGTTCCTTGTATTTAGATAATTCTGAATTAACTTTTAAAAAATGTAGTCACTCACATATACCACCAGTAGGCAGTACTAACAGTCTTTAAAACAAACAACCTCTGAACATCAAATATGTAGTTGGTTGGAGGAAGGGAGGTGGAGGGGATGAATAAATGGAGCATAGAGGGTTCTTAGAACAATGAATGCATTCTGTATGATACCATAATAATGGATCATTATTCCTTTGATGGAACCAGTAGAATATTCAACACCAATAATAAACTCAAGTAAACTATGGCCATTAAATGACTATCAAATGTAAATGTATATTCATTCATTTTAACAAATGCATCACTTTGGTAGGAGATGTGATAGTGGGGAAAGCACTGAATGTTTGGAGACGGGATTATATGGGAAATCTCTGTACATTTTGATCAATGTTTGATGAACCTAAATTGGCTCTAAAAAATAAGGTCTTTTTTCTTTTGAATTTTTTGAATTTTCTTTTTGAATTTTTCTTTCAAATTTTTCTTTAAATTCCAGTTAGCTAACATACAGTGTAATGTTAGTTTTATTTATTTATTGTTTATTTTTTAATAATTTATTTTATTTTTTCAGTGTTCCAAGAGAATGTTAGTTTTAGATGTAGGATTTCGTGATTGATCACTTATATACAACACCCAATGCTCACCACAAGTGCCCTTCTTAATCCCCATCATCATTTAACCCATCCTCCTTTCTACCTCCCCTCTAGCAACCATCAATGTATAGTTAAAAGGCTATCTGCCAAATGGATATAAAAATATTGATTTGAATAAATACATGGACCCCAATGTTTATAGCAATATAGTCAACAATAGCCAAAAAATAAGGTCTTTTAAAAATGGCTTTAGTTAATTCAGATTTTAAATGTTCAAGTTTCAAAATTATAAAGATACAGTTATTCCCTAAATTAACATAGGTTTACTGGAGTTTTTTAGTCAGGGACTATGTTCTACAGAAGACTATGGAAGAATGAAGATTTTCTGCAGTAATTTTCCATCTGTGGCAGATTAGTTTTGCAGTTTTTTGGGTGCTCTAGACGTGGGAATGCTTTTAGATGGGTTACTGACAAGTTGCCCAGAGACATGGTTTCTTCTGAAAGTAACACTGAAGTCCTTACTATAGTCTGCGTAATTTCTGAATATCTATCTATACAAGCTAAATTCTGAATGACCTCATGGGCATACTCAGTTAATCTATATTCCAGCAATATGCCCTGTATAATGATTGATGTTGATGAATTCTCAGTTTGTCAAACATGAGATGAATCTACAGATCTCAATTTCTTGATGTTAATTGGATTGCCTCTTTTTAAGGCCATTCTGATACCAGTCCAGGAATGAGGGGGCACAATGTCTATACTGCATCTCCAGTAATTGTACAATTTGCAAAGAGTATATTATCAAATACTTTTTAAAGAATGAATACTTAGGGGCACCTGGGTGGTACACTCTGTTAAGCATCTGACTCTCGGCTCAGGCTGTGATCTCAGGGTCATGAGATCAAGCTCTACATGGGGCTCCACACTCAGCATGGAGTCTGCTTGTGATTCTCTCTTCCTCTTTCTTTGCCCCTTCCCCATATGGTCTCTCTCTCTTTCTTTCTCTAAAACAAGTTTTAAAAAAATAAAAAATGAATAGTTAAAATTCTGCCCAAATTCTTCCAGTCAGGTGATTTTATTTTGCTATTATTATTATTATTATTTGTAGTAGTAGTAGTAGTATTACTTTTATTACTTAGAGAGAGAGAGAGAGAGAGGCAGGAAAGAAGAGGGGCAGAGGGAGTGAAAGAACCTTAAGCAGGCTCTATGCCCAATGAGGAGCCAGGGGCAGGGCTCGGCCTCACCATCCTGAGATTGTGACCTGAGCTGAAATCAAGAGTCAGATGCTTAACCAACTGAGCCACCCAGAAGCCCACAGTCTAGTGATTTTAAATGGATATTTAGAAACAATATGGATATTCTTTCTTTTTTTTCCAAGTCAGATATTCTTAAGCATTTTTACTTTTACCTGAGTTAGGATACTTTGTTTAAAATATACAAAACTCTAAAATTTGTATTCATTAAGGCAATATGCCTTAACAGAGGTAAGGTCAAAATGGTAAATAATAGGTTTTCTACTATTTTTATATACAATCTAGGATTTAATATTTTTGTGCTTAAATGTATAAGGCCAATATGTGTAGTAAGAAAAGTGATAAAAGATCCTAGGAAAAAAATAGTGAAGGTGATATCAGCAAACTTCTTTTTTTTTTTTTTCTTCTGATAAGGTTTTTCTGCCCTCCATAATAGACATGGGTTTTATTTATTTTTTTTTTTATAAAGATTTTATTTATTTGACAGCGAGAAACACAGCGAGAGAGGGAACACAAGCAGGGGGAGTGAGAGAGGGAGAAGCAGGCTTCCCGCCGAGCAGGGAGCCCGATGTGGGACTCGATCCCGGGTCTCCGGGATCATGACCTGAGCCGAAGGCAGTCGCTTAACCAACTGAGCCACCCAGGCGTCCCAGACATGGGTTTTAATAGAGATTTTTAGAGGACATATTTGAAGAGTTGTTATGATTTCTGAGCTCATACTTTCTTAACCCTGTACTGGATAGCTCTCATGCTGCAGTGTTCATGTGGCCAATACACTCTTAAAAATCTGTTAGAAATAGATTTACAACAATTTTATGGTACTGTCATTTCTACTTTCTACTCTGCTAGCTGCTTTTCCTAAGCATTTAATCAGTGAGAGGATGTGTGATAAGCCTTCACAAAAACTCTGTCATTTAAATTTTACCATTACATATAGGACAGATGATGTGATTCCCGTCTCACAAATTAGGACACCAGTGATAAGATGATTTAAAGACTTAGCCCAAGGTGACATAGCTACCAGAAGCTATTTGCTTTATTTAAATTGAGATCTATTTGATTGCAAAACCTGTGTCATTAATCACTGGGCTGCATGTACACTTTTATAGTATAAGTCTTCCTATATATTTAAGCTGTCTTCATTTTAACCACTTAAATCCCCAGCCATATTTTTATATTACTACTTTAAAATGTTTGCTTTGTATATTTTTGCATAATCTATTATTGAAAGAGTATATATACTGCAAGAAATATATTTTAAAATGACATAAGAATGGCATATATTCTGAGCTTTGCTTGATCTTAAAATTTACTATTTCATTTATTTGCATGAAAATTTTCATGTTTTTTCTTCTCAACTGTCTTTGGTGAACTGGATTTTAGGTTTTCAAAATAAGATACTATCTATTGTAAGTGAAAGTTACATTATTGAAAAATACATTATAAATAACATTTACATTACTGCAAAAACTATGACAAATAATATTAATTTTTCTATAAAACTATTTATGAATATACATTTTCATTTTTGCTTGTGATTTTATGTTTTATTGATTCTTTTGTATTCCCTCCATGACAGTGCAAAGTATTGCTTAATACTCTTCCAAGTGTCAGTGTATATTGCTATTTTTTTCTAAGAAAGGTAAGCTATTATAATTTGAACACATATTTCTGTCTATAATTCACAAAAATAGTATTTAGTTAATGGGAACTTGGATTTTTGCTTCTGCTATATTTGCTATCTCCTCTGTATCAGGAAAACAATTCATATGTGGAATCACTTACAATTCATCAAAGGAAAAACCTTCATCTTTCCACCAGAAATATCTATAAATTTATCTGAACCACACTGATACTTGTGTTTTTACCTCTGTTAAAATGGGAGATGTTATTTTTATGTTATTTATTTTTTGTATCATGTTTTCCCTAGCCATCTCAAAATCCTTGCATCTCCATTTATGCTTAATTCCTTGTGCAGCATCAGTTTTTCTTGTTTTTTTTTTTTGATAATTTTGATTCAGATGATCATGTTGAAATTCTCCCATTTTTTATAATTATGTTCAGTTAGCCAGCATATAGTATATCCTAAGTTTTGTTGTAGCAGTCAATGATTCATTAGTTACTTAAAACACGCAATGTTCATTCCAACATATGCCCTTCTTAATACCCATCACCCGGTTACCCCATCTCCTCTCCTTTTTGTTTCCCAGAGTCAGAGTTTCTTTGTCTCCCTCTCTAATTTCTTTCCATTCAGTGTTCCCTCCCTTCCCCTGTGGTCCTCCACTCTATTCCTTATGTTTCATGTATGAGTGAAACCATATGATAATTGTCTTTCTCTGCTTGACTTATTTCACTTAGCACAATCCCCTCCAGTTCCATCCATGTCAATGCAAATGGTAAGTATTCATCTTTTTTGATGACTGAGTAATATTCCATTGCATATATGTACCACATCTTCTTTATCCATTCATCTGTTGAAGGACATCTCAGTTCCTTCCACAGTTTGGTGATTGTGGACATTGCTGCTATGAACATTGAAGTGCATATGTCCCTTCTTTTTACTACATCTGTATCTTTAGGGTGCATACCTAGTAGGGCAATCACTGAGTCATATGGTAGCCCTATTTTTAACATCTTGAGGAACCTCCATACTGTTTTTCCAAGTGGCTGCACCAATTTGCATTCCCACCAAAGTGTAAAAGGGTTCCCCTTCCTCCAAAACGTTGTCAACACTTGTTTGTTTCCTGTCTTGTTAATTCTGGTCACTCTCAGTGTGTAAGGTAGTATCCCATTGTGGTATTGATTTGGTTTGTATTTCCCTGACAGCTAGTGATGTTGAACATTTTTCTTATGTCTGTTAGCCATTTGTATGTCTTCTTTCGAGAAGTGTCTGTTCATGTCTCTGGCCATTTCTTGACTGGATTATTTTTTTTTGTGGGTGTTGAGTTTGGTAAGTTCTTTATAGATCTTGGATATCAGCCTTTTATCTAAAATTTGCAAATATCTTTTCCTATTCTGTGGATTGCCTTTTAGTTTTGTTGACTGTTTCCTTTGCTGCACAAAAGCTTGAAATTTTCCCATCTTAAAAATAAACAAAATGTACACCTTAACTTCACCTCTCCCATTACTTCCTTCATTTTAGAACATCATTTTTGAAGTAACTGTCAGTCTTTATTGACTGCAATTTACAATACCCATCAAGTTAGCCCATTCTCTATCCTGTCACTCCCTTAAATCTCTGTGTGCTAAAATCAGTAATTTCATATGGCCAACCAGTAAGTATTTCTCTGTTGTCTTGTCACCCAGCAGCATTTGAAGCCTTTTGGAAGACTTCTTCTCTCTTGGATTTCTTCTAGTAAAAATATATATTTTTTCTTTCCATTAAAGCATCACATACTTTGGTGGCTCTCTTCCAACTGACCATCTTAAATTTGGAATATCACAAGGGCACCTGAATGGCTCAGTTGGTTAAGCGTCTGACTTTGGCTCAGGTCAAGATCTCAGGGTCCTGGAATGGAGCTCCGCATTAGGTTCCCGCTCAACAGGGGGGAGTCCACTTCTCCCTCTCCTCCCACCCCTCCCCATGCTGTGCTCTCTCCCTCTCTTTCTCTCTCTCTCTCTCTCTGAAATAAAAAAATAAAATCTTTATTTTTTTTTAAAGATTTTATTTACTTGGCAGAGAGAAACACAGCCATAGAGGGAACACAAGCAGGGAGAGTGAGAGGGGAAGAAGCAGGCTTCCTGCCGAGCAGGGAGCCTGATGCGGGGCTCAATCCTGGGTTTCTGGGATCATGACCTGAGCTGAAGGCAGTCACTTAACCAACTGAGCCACCCAGGCACCCCAAAAATTTTTTTTGAAACATTGTAAGAGTCACTGTTGGGAACTCATATTCTTCATCTATATTTTATACTAAATAATTGTATCTGTATGGATTTTAGGGGGCTGAACTGATCCTTTTAAGCAAATAACTCCATTTCAGCTTTTTAGAACTCCTGATAAATCTATCTATAACTTTCTTAACATCTCCATGCAAACATTGGCTAGATAACAAAAAAATGCAGGTAAGGATTTGTGGTGCAGCAGGTTAGAAGCTTGGAAGTAGCCACTCTGCCCAAACTAGTAAAAATCTGAACCAAAAATTTAAAATACTCTTCTTAAATCCATAAGAAAATTGAAGTCACAGGGAAAACTACTCCCCTTACATTGGGTCAGCAGATAAAGAGAATTACAACTTAACAGAAGAGAAGTCCATGAGTTGAAAACTTTATAGGCACTAGTGCTGAAGTAAGGAGACCTAAACTATAATTGAAGAATTACTGGAAGCTCAGTGTGAACAACTCTGAGAGATAATTAAAGAATAACATCAAAATTTGGGGGGTACAGCAAACATTGTTTAAAGGGAAATTTATAACATTAAGGTCATATGTTAGAAAAGAAGAATTATCTAAAATCAATAGTCTAAGCTTTCATTATCAGAAATTTGGAAGAGTCGGGATGCCTGGGTGGCTCAGTTGTTAAGCATCTGCCTTTGGCTCAGGTCATGATCCTGGAATCCCAGGATTGAGCCCCTCATCAGGCCCCCTGCTCCACAGGAACACTGCTTCTCCCTCTCTCACTCCCCCTGCTTGTGTTCCCTCTCTAGCTGTGTTTCTGTCAAATAAATAAGTAAAATCTTAAAACAAACAAACAAACAAACAAAAAAACTTGTAAGAGGAAATTAAATTCAAATTAAGCATAAAGAAGGAAATAGTAAAACTTAGAGTAGAAATCAATGAAATTGAAAACAGGGAATCAACAGAAATTTAACAGAAAATCAATGAAACAAATTACCACAAAAATAATAGTTTAAACAGCATCTACTTAATATCTCACAGTTGTGTGGGTCAAAAATCAGTGAAGACAAAAACTAGTTCTATGAAAATATATATAAAATTAATAAGCCTCTAATCAAGATACTTAAGAAAAAAGAGAGAGGATACAAATTTCTAGTATCAGAAATAAGAGTAGACATTATTAAAAATCCCATGGATATTACAAGAATACAGAAAAAGCATTTGACACAATCCAATACTCAAGGAATAGAAAGAACTTTCCTCAACTTGAGAAAGACTATTCACAAAAACCTACAGCTAAAATTATACTTCAGGTTGAGAAACTGGAAGTTTTCTGACTAAGATTAGGATCACACCAAAGATGTCCTCTCTCACCTCTGCTTTTAAGCATCATGTTGCAAGTCCTACTTGTGAAATCATAAAAAGAAATAAAAGGTATACAGATTGGGAAGGAAGATAAAAACTATGTTTTTACACAGAAGACATGGTTATCTATGTAGAAAATATGAAAAAAAAATCCACAAAAGGACCTAAAATAAATAAGCCATTACAACAAGGCTGTGGGATACATAAGTATCCATACATCAAATGTTTTCCTATATACCAACAATGAACAAGTGGAATTTGAAATTAAAACACAACCATTTACTTTAGCGCCCCCTCAAAATAAAGTACTTAGATATAAATCTAGGAAAATGTGTACAAGATCTATGTAAACAAAACCTAAAAGACTGATGAACAAAATCAAAGAACTAAATAAATGGAGAGATATTCCACGTTCTTGGATAGAAAGACTCAATATTGTCAAGATGTCAGTTTTCACCACCTTGGTCTATAAATTCAATGCAATTGCAATAATAGTCTTAATCAGAAAGTTGCTTATATCAATAAAATGACACCAAGGCTTATAGAAAGAGACAAAAGAGTATTGAAGAAGAATAGAGTGCTTCTGGGGACTGACACTACCCAAGTTCAAGACTAAATATAAAGTGAAAGCTATTGTCAGTGTAATATTAGTGCAACAATAGACAAACAGGGCACCTGGGTGGCTCAGTGGGTTAAAACCTCTGCCTTTGGTCATGATCTCAGGGTCCTGGGATCAAGGCCCGTGTCGGGCTCTCTGCTCTGCAGGGAGCCTGCTTCCTCCTCTCTCTCTCTGCCTGCCTCTCTGCCTACCTGTGATCTCTCTCTCTCTGTCAAATAAATAAATAAAATCTTTTTAAAAATAGGCAAACATATCAATAGAACAGAAAATAGAGCCCAGAAACAGATTCATGCAAACACAGTCAACTGATCTTTGACAAGAAACAAATTCATTGCAATGGAGCAAAGATAATATCTTTAACAAATGATGTTAGAACTACTAAATATTCAAATGCCAAAAAAATCTAGACACAACTCTTATATCCTTCATAAAAAATAACTCAAAGTGTACCACAAATTTAAATATAAAAGACTAAAATATAAAACTTCTAGAGGATAACACAGAAAAATCTAAATTATCTTTTGTTTGGTGATGACTCTATAACTGCAACAGCAAAGCTACAATCCATTAATAAAGAAATTAATCAGCTATACTTTACTAAAATGCAGATTTTTTTATATGCAGAAGACATTGTCTTTTGAGAAATTAATCTCTATGTTATGATAATGGTGGCTATATGTCATTATAAATTAGCCCAAACCTATAGTAGGTACACCAAGAATGAACCCTAATGTAAACAATGGACTTTGGGTGATAATGATATGTTAATGTGGATTCATCAGTTCTAACAAATGTACAAAGTTGGTGGGGAGCTTTGATAATGAAGGAGGCTCTATACACTTGTGGAGGCAGTAGGTATATGGAAAATCTCTGTGCCTTCTATTCAATATTTCATTAATTTAAAACTGCTCTAAAAATAAAGCTTATTTTTTAGAAAAAGATTATTTATCTGAAAAGAGAGAGCGAGGGGCAGATGGAGAGAAAGAGAATCTTAAGTAGACTCCCTGCTGAGCATGGAGTCTGACCCGGGGCAGGAGGGGCAGGTACTCAATCTCACAACTCTGAAATCATGACCTGATGATAAGTCAGATGCTTAACTGACTTAGCCACCCAGGCACCCCTAAGAATAAAGTGTATTTTTAAAACACACAAATGCACTGCATTAGGTTCTCTGTTCAAGTTCTCAGAGGTCCGCAATCAAGGTGTTGGTGAGGCTTTGTTCCTATTTGGAGGTTTTGGGAAATGATCCATTTCCAAACTCATTCAGGTTGGTGCCACAATTTAGTCACAAGTTTTTATAACACAACAACTGCCTGGTTCTTTTCTGACTATCAGAAGATTGAGAGACCTCCTGCATTCTTGTTCATATGTCCTCATCATCCTCACCAAATATAAGGCCTTCTCATGTTTTGAATCTATTTTTTTCACTGGCTCTGTCAGCTTCATGTGATTAGATTAGTTCCATGTTGATAAACTCTATTTTATTAACTCAAAGTCAACTGAGTAGTAACCTTTATGTAAAAATCTTATTTTCCATAAAATATAACATAGTAACAGACAAGCTATTTCATCAAGTTACAGTCCTGGGGATTATGTTGAAAAATCTTCAGGGGTACTTTTAGGATTCTGCTCATCACATTTTAGATGTGTTTTAATTTGAAGATTTTTTTTTTCTTTTTTAGATTTTATTTATTTGACAGAGAGAAACACAGCCAGACAGGGGACACAAGCAGGGGGAGTGAGAGAGGGGGAAGCAGGCTTCCCGCTGAGCAGGGAGCCCGATGTGGGACTCAATCCCAGGTCTCCAGGATCATGACCTGAGCCGAAGGCAGTTGCTTAACCAACTAAGCCACCCAGGTGCCCCCTGAAGATGTCTTTTTAATAGCATATAAGTTGAATTCTTTTTTTTAAGATTTATTAATTTTTATTTATTTATTTATTTATTATCATTCATTTAAGAGATAGTGAGTGCAAACAGGGAGAGGGATGCAGGGGGAAGGAAAGGGAGTGAATCTCAAGAAGACTTCACACTGAACACAAATCCCAACGCCAAGACTCCATCTCACAACTGTGGGACCATGACCTGAACCAAAACCAACAGTTGGATGCTTAACCCACTGAGCTACCCAGGTGCCCCTATAACTTGAATTCTTACAGAAATTTGGATAAGCTCCTTTTAATGACATTTTTACCCAACTTAACTCATCAGTTATCAATTTATGCTCTCCCAACTCCAAATTCTCTCTTTTCACCTATTGGGTGAAATTAATCAAGTCCATTAAATATTTTTTCCTTTATCAATAGAAAACACTAGAGAAACCTGGTGGGAGGTAATGATTTTGTTTCCTGGTTTCAATGTGCTTGCTCAGCAGGTTCCTTCAGTGTGTGACTTCCCCAGGACCTGCCTCCTGTGGTGAATGCGCTTCTCTAGTCCCAGGTAACTTGGGCACACTGCTTTTCCTGCTCCCCAGCACCTGTATTGCCTGGCAGCCAGCAGCTTCTAATGGCAGCCCTTAACTGGTTTTCTGATGATGTTTACTCTCCACTCTTTCCTATAGGATGGTTTTCTCTCACGTTCTAGAGGGCAGGTTACTAGCAGGTTCTACCAACACTATGTTTTCTCAGCATTCAGTGATTCAAGGCCATGCCATCTCCAACAAATATCTGGATTTCAGTTTGGGGAAGGGGAAGTCAGAGATGTCTCTCTTCAGTGCTTATCTCAGCCCTGTAATAGTAGTGGCTACTGCTAATACCTTCATTTCTGCATTTTTTTTTAAAGATTTTATTTATTTATTTGACAGAGTGAAACACAGCTAGAGAGGGAACACAAGCAGAGCGACTGAGAGAGGGAGAAGCAGGCTTCCCGCCGAGCAGGGAGCCCGATGTGGGACTCGATCCCGGGTCTCCAGGATCATGACCTGAGCCGAAAGCAGTTGCTTAACCAACTGAGCCACCCAGGCGCCCCCATTTCTGCATTTTTTTAGTGTTTTATTTACTTTTATTAGTCAATCCCTTGTTACTCTAATATCCTGATATAGTTAATTTATTTTTGTACTTTCCATGTTTAAATTACTATGCAGTTACACTTTTCAGGTTAGATCCATATTGACGGAGAAACTAACACTAAAAATATAATATGAGCACCTGGGTGACTCAGATGTTTAAACGTCTGCCTTTGGATCAGGTCATGATCTCAGGGTCCTGGGATTCAGCCCCATGCCTGCTGGGCTACCTGCTCAGTGAGGAGTTTGCTTCTCCCTCTCCTTTACCTGTTCATGCTTTTTTCAAATGAATAAATAAAATCTTTAAAAAAATAAAGTATTATATGGGGCGCCTGGGTGGCTCAGTTGGTTAAGCAACTGTCTTTGGTTCAGGTCATGATTCCGGAGACCCAGGATTGAGTCCCACAATGGGCTCCCTTCTTGGGAGAAAGCCTGCTTCTCCCTCTCTCACTCCCCCCGCTTGTGTTCCCTCTCTCGCCGTGTTTCTCTCTGTCAAATAAATAAAATCTTAAAGAAAAAAAATAAAGTATTATAATATTTAAAAAATATTTATAAAAATTTAAAAATTTAAAAATATTTATAAAAAATTATAATTTATTTATCTTATTTCTATTATTAGAATGTGGCACTGTTTTAAACAAACCCCTTGAGGTGTGTACTCCTTTAAATACTATTTTACATTCTGAGAAAGAGAATTTTATTGCATTTTTTGGAAATTTTATTGATTTTTTTTAAGATTTTATTTTATTTGACAGACAGAGAGATCACAAGTAGGCACAGAGGCAGGCAGAGAGAGAAGAAGAAAAGCAGGCTCCCCACTGAGCAGAGAACCCAACATGGGACTCAATCCCAGGACCCTGGGATTATGACCTGAGCCAAAGGCAGAGGCTTTAACCCACTGAGCCACCCAGGCACCCTAGAATTTTATTGAATTTTAAGTAAACATGAGGTGTACAGAATAAGGGAATTTACACTAAAGCAATTTAGTTCAGGAGCTAATTCTGTGAATCATTTACTTAGGTTTATTTCTAGCATTTCATTTTTTGTTTGGTAGTAAACCTCTGGTTTCTATTCTTCAGTTTTCAAAAATTTCTTGCTTACCATTATTTATGTTTGATCTATTTCCCTACTAAAGCTTGGGGAGTATTTTTCATTAGTATTCTTATGATAATCTTAATGTATTTATGTACATACTTCCCTGAAAAAAAATCATGAAGACTTATCCTCTCTGACTAGATATTGTCATTCAAGTATTTATTTTTTAACTGTTTTCTTTTTTGTCTCTCTTTTTTTAAAATATCCTTGTATTTGAGGGTATAATTCTTGAACCATATGGATTACCTGGTTGTCTCAGTTTCTTCCCAGAGCCAGCCCTCAGCAAAGTCTTTTCCCCCAGGTAGGCTTTAGAATTTATGGGAGTTTTGAGTGTGGGTTTTGTTTTTTGTGAAGAATCACAGGAATATCCTTTCTCTGCCTACATAAATGAGCTATTGCTTCAACTCAGGATTATTTGGATTTAAGAAAGCATTTTGTTTGTTCTTGGAGTAATTGAGTACAATTCATTGGGCTCTGCTCGGGCGGGAAGCCTGCTTCTCCCTCTCTCACTCCCCCTGCTTGTGTTCCCTCTCAGGCTGTGTTTCTCTCTGTCAAATAAATAAAATCTTAAAAAATAAAAAAAATAAATTAAAAAAAATTAAAAAAAAGAAGGACACTCAGAGACTACATTGTTTAAAAAATGCACTATGAGTGCATTTAGTTGTTCAATAAATATTTATTAACTTTCTCCTAAGGTCCTCTACTAATGAACCAGAGTTCCTAAGACAGAAAAGAAAGAAAAATCTCTGCCTTTCTGGATTTTGCTTTCCAAATCACTTTGAGGAAAGGCAAACTCTAGTTTGTGTCAACAACAGAAGAGGAAGGGCAAGAGTGAGGCTGGGAGTCTTATCAGTCACCATTTGAGTAGTTTTGGTAAAAGATAATGAAAAATGATATAACCGTGGAGGTAATTTTGCAATATGTAGTCATGAAAATTGGTTATACATGGACTTCATTTGAGGAGCTGCTGAAATATGCAAGCTCATAAATACATGTGTAATACTGAAGGTATAACTTGTAAGAGAGGATGTATTTATTTAATTCTTGGAAAGCAACATTAAGAAATCCATTGTTAAAATTTTTATGCACTCTTTGAATTTTTCTGAAGAGCTGTATGTATTTTCATTGGTTTGAAATGTATTGGCATTAAATTTTTCTTGCCATTTTTAAAAAAAAAACTATATTGTAGATTTCTTTTCTTTTTTTTTTTTTTAAGATTTTATTTATTTGACAGAGAGAAACACAGCCAGAGAGGGAACACAAGCAGAGGGAGTGAGAGAGTGGGAAGCAGGCTTCCTGCCGAGCAGGGAGCCGATGTGGGACTCAATCCTGGATCTCCGGGATCATGACCTGAGCTGAAGGCGGTCGCCCAACCAACTGAGCCACCCAGGTGCCTCTGTATATTTCTTTTTTATGGCACTTAAATAACTACATAACCTGAATATCTTCCTGTATAAAATACCTAGAAACAATAGAAAAATATAACTTATTTTGCAACATAAAATTAAATTCCTTGAAAGTACTCAATTACTCCAAGAACAAACAAAATGCTTTCTTAAATCCAAATAATCCTGAGTTGAAGCAATAGCTCATTTAGCCCAATGAGAGCCCAATGTGGGACTCAATCCCAGGTCTCTGGGATCATGACCTGAGCCGAAGGCAGTCGCTTAACCAACTGAGCCACCCAGGCGCCACGGTCTGAGTGTCCTTCTATCCTCCAATCAAACAGCCACATGTCTTCCTATTGTCCTGAATTATGCCAATGGCTTTCCAGTCTAGAGACACTGTGCTTACTTTTATGGAAGGGCATATATCAAATAAACCTGGAGAGTGAAGAAAGAAAAAAATAATAATTGGGGTAAGATTAAAGAGCTAAAAAAGAGTATGTCTTTGTTTTGGTATTTTTAATAAGCATTAACTTTTCTAATTTCTTTTCAACTCCAAAATTTAATCTGTCAAGGTAAGATGCTAATAAATGAGGTAAGTACGGTTAGAGAATTGTAGATTAGAACAGAGAAGCAATTTTCTTTTTTCCCTCAGTTTTCTCAAATATAATTACTTAATGAAGTAACAGAACATGCAATAAGCATACATTGTGTGATATGGTAATATAAAATATTTTCATATATGGGATACCTGAGTGGCAGTGGGTAAAGTGTCCAACTCTTGGCTTCATCTCAGGTCATGGTCTCGGGTCATAAGATGGACGCCTGAGACAGGTTCTGTGCTCAGGGGTGAATTCTGCTTGAGAGTCTCTCTTCCTTTCCCTCTGCCCAACCCATTGTGTTCTCTCCCTCTCTCTCTAAAATAAGTGAATAAATCTTTAAAATGAAATATTTTAATATGTGAATTTTATCCATGCCAGTGAGGCTTTTTAATGACCCATGTCACAGAGGAAAATATAAATAAAGGAGATATTCAAAATGATCCTGAAATATTAGATTAATTATGCTTTTTAAAACATAATAGAACTTACCTTTGGATGCTATTCTCCCTATTGTACTATAATATCTAAATTCTCTGAATTGATAAGTGTTGCTCTCTTCGCAACACTGGTGCGGGGGAGGGATAACTGGACCAGCCTGTTATCCTCCCAGGGCTGAGCAAGATGATAAGTGTCCACGCCTGGCCATCCCCGCTGAAACCGGGAAAGAAACCACACCAAGCCTGGACGTTGAGTCAGTCATGAAGGTGCAGCAATCTCAGCTTTATTGTATCAGAGACACAGTTATATAGAGAGGAAAGGAGGGAGTAAAAGAAGTAGGAGGGGCCAATAGGAGCTCATTAGTGACTATCACTAAGGCCTTAGGCAGATTTCAGGCCGGACTGCTGGGTGGGGCTAAGTTCACCAGTCTGGGGGGAGGGGCTAAGAGCTGAGCTCGGGAAGATTCAGCTAGGTCAAATACGAGGAAGTATTCCGGAGAAGCCCAAGAGGCCACCTCAGTGGACTTCCACTAATGGCCGCAAACTGGCGGGCGCCAGGAGGTCCCAACAGATAATAACATCTTACATACAGTTTTTGTAGTTAAATAGTATACTATATATAATTCAGGGTTGTTGTTTTTTTTTTTTCCTAAAGTAAGGATGATTTCAGGAGTCACCTTATAAAATAGTATATTAAAGAGTTTATTAAGGAGATCTAATATGATAATTCCAAACTTTATGGAGAAGTAGTAGTTTCAAAATAATCCTGCAAAGAATATTTATGAGAGGAATATTCTTGAAGAAAACCCTTTCTTATTTAATTTTTTATTATATATACTTATATGTCTCTCATGATCAAATTTATTCCACTGTTTCCCCCAGTGTGTTATGTTTGAAATATTTTTACAGACTACATTTTGTTTTTCCTTTGACTGAGTAATTTTAAATACGTCATTGTAGCAGTAAAGACTCAAGGTCAGATATTGTGTCATGGAACTATATCATAGATAAAAGTTAAATACCTAACTTTTCAGAGTTCTCTGTATTAGAGATAAGATACATTGTGACAACTGATGTAAACAAAACAGAACACATATATTTGATCAGTTCAGTGTTTTAGTAGAGTGATGGAGTGATTTAAAAGATTACTTCTGAAAAGCAAGCTATATTTTATTGTTTTAATAGCATATAAAATTAGTTTCAAGTGTTTGCCCTCAGTTTAAAGTAGGCAAATATTAGAATCTATCATACATCTCACCTACTATAAAAATATATGAATTTTCCTCAAAAATGTCAGAAAAATATTATATTATATTTACTTAAAAGCATGTAAGCTTATATACAAGGCAGTTGAGATGGTGAAATGTGTAGAAGAGGGATTTCATTAGCAAAGGCAGTAGTGTATTTCCTTTCTATCTCTGCTTGGCTTGGATTAAAGTGATGCCTGACATTTCCAATCTGATCATGGTGACAATGCCAAGTTCCCAATGTCCTCATGAAAAATAATAGCAACTATGGTGCATATTGTTAGTAATGACTAATGAGGTTTAATTAATGGAACAATTTAATTATTTAATCAGCTAATTCTATGATCATATAATTTGATTTTTATTTTATTATAAAATTGGTTAATATATTTTAAGTGCATTTAAATCTGTCTTATTTTTTACCTTTTGTGTTGCTTTAGTTCATATACAACCCAGTTTTATGTTATAGAAAATGCCTTTTATTAAGTTGACATTAATGTTTATTGAATCATTTCATCTAATCCTTTGTGTAACATGCTGAAAGTGTTACTTTAGTGACAAAAGCAGTCAAAACACCAGAGTTAATGTGTTGTTAATTAACTCAGTTTGTTATTTTGTTTCCTTAAATTTTCAAATATTTTAATATCACAGTGTCACAAAGTAATTAGAGAGTTAGAATAATGGAGACCTATTCCCAGTTTCTGGGTGAAGTATAATCACTTTGGAAATGAAATCTGACAGGTGCTATTTCCGGTTAGCATCTTGAAATGACATGTCAATTTCTTTCTTTCTTTCTTTTTTAAGATTTTATTTATTTGACAGAAAGAAACACAGCCAGAGAAGGAACACAAGCAGGGGGAGTGAGAGAGGGAGAAGCAGGCTTCTCGCCAAGCAGGGAGCCCGATGTGGGACTCGATCCTGGGACTCTGGAATCATGACCTGAGCTGAAGGCAGAGGCTTAACCACTGAGCCACCCAGGTGCCCCAAGGCATGTCAACTTCTAAAAGCTTATTTCTCAATATCAAAGAGGATTTAGCATTTTAATAAAAATAATTTAAGTCAGTCAGTGGTATCAAATAAATAATTCTGTCCCCAAGTTTTCCATCTCATTTACCTTCTTTCAGCTTTCTTTCACCTTTTTGTTAAGATGGCAAGAAAACCATTAATTGGTGTACTTTCTATTTTTCCTTACAAGGCTTTGCAGTATTATACTTTTAAGCTTATATGTCATCCCATGTGTGAAATGTTGTAATTGCGTAGGTACACACTGAGATTCTGTCTTAGTCTGTTAGGGCCAATGACTTATAAAGAATAGAAATTTGTTTCTCACAGTTCTTGAAGCAGGGAAATCCAAGACTAAGAAGCTGGAAGACCTTGTATTTTCCTGGTTCACAGATGGCAATGACTGTCTTCTTGCTGTCCCTTCACGTGGCAAAAAAGGATGAAGGAGCTCTCTGGGATCTCTCTTACAAGGATACTAATCCCATGCATTTGGGTTCCACCCTTAGGACTTAATCACTTTCCGAAGGTCTCACATCCAAATACCATCATTTTGAGGATTAGGTTTCAATATATGAATTTTGAGAAACACATCTAATGGTATTGAAAATGCTTATAGGCAGATAAAGATGTATATGGGGATTCCGTAAAGCCCCTAAGAAAATCACAGGGAAACTTGTGGTTTTAAGAAAAAAGCTATGCTTTCCGATGCCACTAAATATTCTAAAATTTAAAAATCTCACCTGCTTTGCTACTAAGCTTTGTGAGAAATTGAAATTGTGACCATGAGACCAAAGTGACTACACTCCCAGATATATCTATCATGAACCAACTTTCACCTGGTTCACCAAACTGTAACATAAGGCATGCATAACAATAACCTACTGTAAAATGTTTATATATTTGTAAGTGGTCTTAATGTCTACATTTTTGTAAGTGCTCTTTTTATTAAGGTTTCTCAAATTATTCAGACATATTTAAATATTCACATATTCATCAATGATTCATCTATTTCTGTTAGGACACTAGTAATAAGTTTTAAATTAGATATAAGTAAAAAAAATCCAACAGATTTCTCTCTCTGCCATGTTGGGACACAGGCAGATAGAAATATTTTATAAATCAGGAAGAGAGCTCTAACCAGGAACTGAGCAAACTGGCTCCCTTATCTCAGACTTTTAGCTTCCAGAATGGTGAAGACATAAATTTTTATTGTTTAAGCCATGCAGTCTGTGGTATTTTATTATGGAAGCCAGGGAAGACTAACACATCTTGTATATTAGGAAAAGCACTAGAGTAGCTATGGTTACCTTGGAAAGTGAGGTGTAGAATTTGTATTCATATGATTTTTTTCAAATTTTATTTAAATTCTAGTTAACATATAATGTAATATTATTATCAGGAGGAGAATTTAGTTATCATCACTTACATATAACACCCAGTATTCAACACAAGTCCCCTCCTTAATATCCATCAACTGTTTAGCCCATTCCCTGTCTACCTCCCCTTCTCTTGTTTCCTGTGTTGTTGATTTTAGTCATTTTAGTAGATATGACGTAGTATCTCATCATGGATTTAATTTGTATTTCCCTGCTGATGAGTGATGTTGAGTATCTTTTCATGTGTCTATTGGGCATCTGGATGTCTTTTTTGGAAAAGTGTCTATTCATGTCTTCTTCTCATTTCTTAACTGAATTATTTGGTTTTTGGGTGTTGAGTTTAAATTCCTTATGAATTTCAGATACCAACCCTTTATAAGATATGCCATTTGCAAATATCTTCTCCCATTCTGTAGGCTGACTTTTAGTTTTGTTGATTATTTGCTTTATTACACAGTAGGTTTTTATCTTGTCAAAGCCCCAACTTTTAGTTCATTTTTGCTTTTGTTTACTTTGCTAGTAAGAAGTAGCTTTGGCTGTAGTCAGTTTGCTGCCTGTGTTCTTCTCTAGATTTTGATGGATTCTTGTCTCACATTTAGGCCTCTCATATATTTTGAATTTATTCTTGTGTATGATGTAGCAAGTGTTCCAGTTTCATTCCTCTGCATGTGGCTGTCCAGTTTTGTTGAATAGACTGTCTTTTTTCCACTGGATATTCTTTCCTGCTTTGTCGAAGATTAATTGACCATATAGTTGTGGGTCCATTTCTGGATTTTCTATTCTGCTCCATTGAACTATTGTGTCTGTTTTTGTGCCAGTACCTTACTTTCTTCATCACTGCAACTTTGTAATATAGCTTGAAGTCTGGAATTGTGATGTCTTCAGTTTTATTTTTCTTTTTGAAGATTGCCTAGGCTATTTGGGGTCTTTTCTGGTTCTATACAATTTTTAAGATTGTTTACTCTAGCTCTATGAAAAATGTTTGTGGTATTTTGATAGGGATTGCATTAAATGTGCAGATTGCTTTGGGTAATATAGATATTTCAACAATATTTGTTCTTCCACTCTATGAGATGTGATGCTTTTTCATTTCTTTGTGTTTTCTTCAGTTTCTTTCGTGAGTGTCCTATAGTTTTCAACTATAATGTCCTATAGTTTTGGTTAGGTTTATTCCTAGGTATCTTATGGGTTTTGGTGCAACTGTAAATAGGATGGATTTCCTTGATTTCTATTTCTACTGCTTCATTATTGGTGTATATAAATATAACAGATTCTGTACATTTATTTTATATTCTGTGACTGCTGAATTTGTGTATCATTTCTAGCAATATTTTGTGGAGTCTTTCAGATTGTCTACATAAAGTATCACGCCATCTGCGAATAGTGAAGCTTTGACTTCCTTTCTGGTTTGAATGCTTTTTATTTCTTTTTGTTGTCTTCTAAAGCTAGAACTTCCAGCACTATGTTAAATAAGTGGTGAGAGTGGACACCTCTGTCTTGTTCTGACCATAGAGGAAAAGCTTTCAGTTTGTCCCCATTGAGGGTGATATTAGCTGTCGGTCTTTCATATATGGCCTTTATGATGTTGAGGTATGTTCCCTCTATCCTTACTTTATTGAGCGTTTTTATCAAGAAATGATGCTGTTAGGGCACCTGGGTGGCTCAGCCATTAAGCGTCTACCTTCAGCTCAGGTCATGATCCTAGGGTCCTGGGATCCAGACCCACATCAGGCTCCCTGGTCAGAAGGAGGCCTGCTTCTCCCTCTCTCACTCCCTGTTTGTGTTCCCTCTTTGGCTGTGTTTCCCTCTGTTGTAATAAATAAAATCTTGGAAAAAAATGATGTATTTTGCCAAATGATTTTTCTGCATCTATTGAGAGGATCATATGGTTCTTATCCTTTCTTTTATTAATGGGGTGTATCACACTGATTGATTTATGAATATCAAACCGTCCATGCACACCAGGAATAAATCTCACTTGATTGTGAATATTCTTTTAGTGTACTGCTGGATTCAACTTGCCAGTATTTTGTTGAGAATTTTTGCATCCAATTTCATCAAGGATATTGGCCTATAATTCTCCTTTTAAGTGGGGTCTTCACCAGATTTTGGAATCAAGATAATGCTGGTCTTGTAGAATGATTTTGGAAGTTTCCCTTCCATTTCTATTTTTTGGAGCAGTTTCAGAAGAATTTACTCTTATTTTAATGTCATAGAATCTTCTGGGAAGGCATCTGGGCTCTGGGACTTTTGTTTGTAGATTTTTTTTTTTAAGATTTTATTTATTTGACAGAGAGAAACACAGCCAGAGAGGGAACACAAGCAGGGGGAGTGAGAGAGGGAGAAGCAGGCTTCCTGTGGAGCACAGAGCCAGATGTGGGACTCGATCCTGGGTCTCCTGGATCATGACCTGAGCTGAAGGCAGTCGCTTAACCAACTGAGCCACCCAGGCACCCCTGTTTATAGATTTTTGATTACTGATTCAATTTCTATGCTGGTTATGGGCTGTTTAAATTTTCTATTCTTCCTATTTCAGTTTTGATACTTTGTATATTTCTAGGAATTTGTCCATTTCTTCCAGATTGCCCAATTTTTGGCATATAATTTTTCATAATGTTCTAATTGTATTTGTATAGTGCTGTTGTAATCTCTTTTCTTTCATTTATGATTTTATATATTTGGGCCCTTTTTTCTTTCTTTTTCATATGTCTGGCTAGGGGTTTATCAATTTTATTAATTCTTACAAAGAACCTGCTCTTAGTTTTATCGATCTATTTTACTGGGGGCTTTTTTATTGTTGTTTCTATATCATTTACTTCTGCTCTAATATTTATTATTTCCCTTATTCTTCTGGCTTTAGGCTTTATTTGCTGTTCTTTTTTTAGTTCCATTAGGTGTAAGGTTAAGTTCTGTATTTGAGACTGTTCTTGCTTCTTGAGCTAGGTCTATGCTGCTGTATTCTTCCTTCTTAAGACAACGTTGCTGCATCCCAGAGGTTCTGGCTGTCATGTTTTCATTTTCATTTCCTTCCATCTATTTTTTATTTTTCTTCTATAATTTACTGCTTTACTCATTTATTATTTAGTACAATGTTCTTTAATCTCCTTGTATTTGTGGTCTTTCAAATTTTTTCTTGTGGTCGACTTCAAGTTTTAGAGCGTTGTGGTTGGAAATATGTCTGATATGATCTCAGTATTTTTGCACTTGTTGAGGCCTAATTTGTAACCCAATATCAGTCTATTCTAGACAATGTTATATGTTCACTTGAAAAGACTGTGTATGCTGCTGCTTTAGAATGAGATGTTCTGAATATATCTGTTAATTCCATCTAGTCCATTATATCATTCAAAGCCATTGTTTCCTTGTTGCTTTTCTGCTTAGGTGATCTAACAATTGATGTAAGTGGGTGTGTTAATGTTTACTACTATTATTGTATTATTATCAATTTGTTACTTTAAGTTTGTTTTTGTTTATATATTTGACTGTTCTCAAGTTGAGGGCATAAATATTTACAATTGGTAGATCTTTTGGATAGATTCCTTAATTATGATATAGTGCCCTTCTTCATCTCTTGTCACAGTCTAAGGTTTAAAATCTAGTTTGTCTGATATATATATGGCTATTATGGCTTTCTTTTGATGGTCATTAGCATGATAGATACTTCTTCATCTCCTTACTTTCCATCTGCAGATATCTTTAGGTCTAAAATGAGTATCTTGTAGACATCATATAGATAGGTCTTTTTTTTTTAATCTATTCTGATACTATATGTCTTTTTATTGGAGCATTCAGTCCATTTACTTTCAGAGTGATTATTTATAGATATGAATTAGCACATTGAATTACCTGTAAAGTCACTGGAGATTTTCTCTCTTGCTTTCTAGTTTTTGTTTCTTTGGGTCTTCTGCACTCAAAGGGCCCTTTTGATATTTCTTACAGGGCTGGTTTAGTGGTTGCAAGCCCTTTTGTTTTTGTTTGTATGGGTAGCTCGTTATCTTTCCCTATATTCTGAATGACAGCCTTGCTGGATAAAGTGTTTTTGGCTACATATTTTCCATAACTTGAATACATCATTCCACTCTCTCCTTGCCTTCTAAATTTCTGTGGAGAGATCTGCTGCTAACATGATTTATCTTCCCTTGTAGTTTAGGGATTTATTTCCCTTGCTGCTTTCAGAATTCTTTCCTTATCTCTGTATTTGGCAAATTTTACTAAGCTATGTCTAGGTGTTTGTTGCCTTTTGTTGATTTCGATGGGAATTCTCTGTGCCTCTTGGATTTGGATGTCGGCTTCTTTTCACAGATTAAGGAAGTTTTCATCTATAATTTGTTCAAATGTATCTTCTGCCCCCTTTTCCCCCTCTATTCTCCTTGTAGGACTCCTATTATATGAATGTTATTATGTTTCATGTAATCATTGAGTTCCCTAAATCTACATCCATTATCAAATATTTTTCCTCCTTTCTTTTCAGTTTCATTGTTTTCCGTAATTTTATCTTCTAAATCATGTATTCATTCCTCTGTTTCATCCATCCTTGTGGTCATTACATTCAGTTTGTTTTGTTTCTTGGTTATACCATTTTTTATTTCAGCCTGATTGGTTTTTCTAGTTTCTTCTATGCTTTTCTCAAACCCAACTTGTATCCTTATGACTTCTTTTTTAAATTCTAGTATAGTCATATTACTTATATCTATTTTGATTAACTTTCTGGCCATGATCTTTTCTTACTCTTACTTTTGGGATGAATTCTTCCTCCTTGGCATTTTGTCTAGGTCTTTATCTTTTGTATGTTAGGAAAGCCTATATCTCATCTTATTTCCATTAGAGCTGAAACTTTGCATCACTCTATGATCAGTAACCTGGTGTGTGTATATATGTGTGTGTGTGTATTGGGGGGAAGGAGGGATTGTGCTGGTCTTCTTGGAAAGGAGCCTGCTGCTGCTCTGGCTCTCAGTTATACTTGCCATTTTAAAAGACAACTGCAGAGTTCAGGGGATCCAGGGTTGGTGTAAGAGACCCACTTGCTTAACTCCGTCTATGTGATGAGGGAATGAAAATTGGTGTCTTCCTGTTCTCTTCCCTGGAGACAGGAGTCAATATCTGCTGCTGTTCAGGAAGCTCTCAGAGAAGAACAAACAATCTCCCCTCTTGTGACCCAGGCTTCTGTCAGATCCTTGTCTTTTCCTCATCTGTGTCTGAGCTGTCTCTCTGCCTAAGAGAACAATCTTCTTGTGTTTTATCTTGGGCACACAGGTTTCTAAACTCCAAATTTTAGGGACCGGGAGGGATTGCACAAATCCACATTGACCCTCTAAGGGCGGGTCTTGCTGCACTGTGGCTCATACCAGTTTGTCCCAGAAAGGCAGTCACATTCTACCCCGGGGCTTGGATTTTATGATGAAACATAGCAAAAAGCTGTCTTTCAGGTTAGTTGCTCTCAGCAAGTGTCTCTGTGCCTATATTAATGAATGGGGAAGCTTGGCGGTGCCCACTGTCTCTTTTGTCCCCTGAAAGACAGTGCTAACTCTCTCAAATGCACTCCAAGAAGGGTAACTTTCTTTTCCAGGGAAACCCAGGGGATTCTCAGAATAAGCCTGTCCCCTACCATCCTCTTCCCTTCTCTTCTTCACAGGAGCACCACTATGCCTGTCAGGCTCGACAATGGCAATTATGGAAACTTCTAAAACTTTAAACGTTCAGCTCCACTGCTCATAAAAATTTAAAAAAATCAGCCCCTCTCATTTTCCCAGTCAATGGTTTGAGGGAAGTGTTTTTCTTATGCGATCCCCTGTATGCTACTTCCTCTCTTTTATTCTCTTTCTCACACACTCTGTCTCTCCCTCTTTCCCTCTAGGTAATCAGGGCTCCTTCCCCTCTTCAGGACCTATGATTCTTTCTCCTCCAAATCACATTACCACACCTCCTACCTTCCATGTTGTGGTCTTCCTTCTTCCCGTAGTTGTGTAGTTTGTCCCCACAGCATTTAGATGAATTTCCTTGGTGTTTAGAATGATTTGATAATTATTTAGCTGTGTTGGAGAGAGAAGGTGAGCTTAAGGTCCATCTTCTACTCCTCTCCTCTCCTATGATTAAAATTATACATTTAGAAAAATGTATTCCATGAGTAGTTGGCAAAATCTGTTTATAAAACAGTCTAAGCCTTGTCCTTTGTTGAGAGGAATTTTTTGTACATTTTCAATTTTATTCATGTTTCTTGGTTTATTTGTGTTATCTGTCACCTCTGGAATATAATTTGAATATTACTTTTCCTTGAGAATTATTAATTTAATCAGTTATTAAATAATGTATGTAAAGTTATATTTCAATTAATCTTACTGTTTTTTCCAATTTGTTTAAACTGTTTTGATTTCAGTAATGATGATTTGGGTTTTTTTTGTTTTTTGGTTTTTTTTAGATTTTATTTATTTATTTGACAGAGAGAAACACAGCTAGAGAGGGAACACAAGCAGAGGGACTGAAAGAGGGAGAAGCAGGCTTCCAACCGAGCAGGAAGCCCGATGTGGGGCTTGATCCGGGGTCTCCAGGATCATGACCTGAGTTGAAGGCAGATGCTAAATAACTGAGCTGCCCAAGTGCCTCACAATCCTTTTTTTTTTTAAGATGTTGATTGAATCTTGTAGGTATGCCAATAATATGACCCAATTTTATGTAACATGAGGCATACTGAAAGGATTAGTCCACGCTGTTATATCCAGAACCCTGAAACAAATAATTTCATTGTACTGGTGAAGGAATTAAGCTTAGAAAATTTAAGCAAATCATTCTTTTAACATATTCTGTCAATGATTGGGCTACAGTTTCATAATAGCATGTGTTGTACTTTTTATTATTAAAGAACAAAACAACCTGTTTTTCTATCTGTGACTATATCCAAATACAAGTCAGTTCTTCAAGTATGTAATGGATTATCATGCTTTTTTTTTGTTTTAAATTGTATTTATTTGACACACAGAGAGAAAGAGATCGCAGGTAGTCAGAGAGGCAAGCAGAGAGAGAGGGGGAAGAAGACTCCCTGCCAAGCAGAGAGCCTGATGTGGGGAGCCTCAGGACCCTGAGATCATAACCTGAGCTGAAGGCAGAGTCTTAACCCTCTGAGCCACCCAGGTGCCCCAGATTATCATTCTTTTTATATCTTTTCAAGTCCCCATAATTGGCCCCATTAGCCAATCCACTTCCTTCTGCTTATGTGCTCGCATCAAGTCACACACACACACACACACACACACACACACACACACACACATTTCACTGTTCTTTGAAGTGCCAAATAAACTAAAACAAAATAAAATTGAGTAAGATAAAAATAAATTCTAATTTTAGAAAAAAAAAGTACTTCACTTTAGCTACAAGCCAGACTTTTTTTTATTAACATTTAAATTAAACAAGTTGTGGTTATTCTGCATGAAGTATTTCCTATGAACAACAAATCTCTGTTGATAATTATTCACAAGGTGCTTACCTTATCCATGAATACCCAAACATGAGTGGTGTAACTATAATTAATGGGATCAATTCTATGAGACTTTTATATATAAATATTTTATATTTATATAAATATTAGTACATATATAGTACTATATAAATATTAGTACAAAACACTAATAGTGCTGATTTTATTGTCATTTCGATATATTCACATACATGTTATATACATGTATCTATTAACAGGTATTAACAGATTATGCCATAACTATTTACTCTCTAAGATTTTGCTCTTGTTAAAATTGATTAATTTTATTAAATGTGTGGGACATTAACTGTTTAATTTTAAAAACTTCAACGTAAAGCTTCAACATAAAATAATACAGTTTAATCTAGAACAAATTTTATACCATGATCTTCTTTGTACATTCTTGTTGTTTCTTGTTGTTGGTGTGGAACATTAAAATGGGCCAATTATGGAATCTTCTGCTGCTCATAAAACTGTGATTTTTTTTTTCATATATCAAAAAGAAGAGCAAAAAAGGGAACTGTTTTAAGACTCTACTTCCTTTCTTCTTGACACTGGAGAATTAGAGGAGATAAATGGTAAATGAAAGTTCATATCTCTACACAGGGTCACTGATAACATTTTTATTATATTATGTTAGTCACCGTACAGTATGTCATTAGTTTTTGATGCAGTGTTCCAAGATTCATTGTTTACATATAACACCCAGTGTTCTATGCAGTGTTCTATAAGTGTTCTATGCCCCCCACCCTTAATCCATATCACTAACGGGCTCCTGGGTGGCTCAGTCATTAAACATCTGCCTTCAGCTCAGGTCATGATCCCAGATCCTGGGATTGAGCCCCACATCAGTCTTCCTACTCGATGGGAAGCCTGCTTCTCGCTCTATCACTCCTCCTGCTTGTGTTCCCTCTCTAGCTGTGTTCCTCTCTGTCAAATAAATAAATAAAATCTTTTAAAAAAATACCAATCATTGAGCTCACCCACCGCCTGAACCCCCTCCCTCAGTTTGTTTCTGAGAGTCCACATTCTCTCATGGTTTATCTCCCCCTCCTACCCACTTCATTTTCCCTTCCTTATCCTAATAGCCTACATGCCATACCTTATGTTCCACAAGTAAGTGAAACCATATGATAATTGACCTCTCTGCTTAACTTATTTCACTCAGCATAATCTCCTCCAGTCCCATCCATGTTGATGCAAAGGTGGTTGGGTGTTCATCATTTCTGATGGCTGAGTAATATTCCATTGTGTATATGGACCACATCTTCTTTATCCATTCATCTGTTGAAGGGCATCTCAGCTCTTTCCACAGTTTGGCTATTGTGGACATTGTTTCTATGAACATTGGGGTGCATATGGCCCTTCTTTTCACTACATCTGCATCTTTAGGGTAAATATCCAGTAGTGCAATTGCCAGGTCACAGGGTACTCTACTTTTTAATTTTTTTAGGAACCTCCGCACTGTTTTCCAAAGTGGTTGCACCAACTTGCATTCCCATCACCAGTGTAAGAGGATTCCCCTTTCTCCACATCCCCTCCTACATTTATTGTTTCTTGCCTTGTTAATTTTTAAATATACTAGATTCTCCTATATTGTAAAAAAATTTGAAATCACTCATTATCAAAATCTAAAATTGCTTGGTCAGTATACACATGAAGTTCAATTTGTTATTTCAAACTCTGGTAAGGAGTGTATGAAAACTGTCTTTGGTTATATGTCAGTACTAAAATCTTACCCCCTCATATAGAAAAATTCTTTGTATTTAATACTTGAGATTTCTCTGTTATTTTGTAAGTAGACATTTGCTTATAAGAGCAGACTCATTGTATAGTAAGTACAGAAAATTATTACCACACAGAAGGTAGATAGGTTCTTTGTACAGGAATGAATTTTAAGATAGTACAAAGAAATATTTTCTATCTTTTTTTTTTTAAACTCTTAAATAGCATTACCTCTCAACATTACTTTAATGTATCCATATTGGCTTACACTGAATATAAAAAAAAAAAATTTAAGATTTTTTATTTATTTGACAGAGAGAAACACAGCCAGAGAGGGAACACAAGCAGGGGGAGTGAGAGAGGGAGAAGCAGACCTCCCACTGAGCAGGGAGCCCGATGTGGGACTCGAACCCGGGTCTCCGGGATCATGACCTGAACCGAAGGCAGACCTCAACCAACTGAGCCACCCACGCGCCCCTGAATATAAAAATGTTTTAAGAAATCATCTATACTCTGGATTAGTCTTTTTATCAAAATTATAATTCTCTAAAATCCATAATCCTCCTGATTTAAAAGAGCATGCTCATGTTTCTATAGCTATGTATTCCCATTGCTAAAATAAGCAATCGTAATTGTAATACCTTATTAATAATAATAATATAATAATCTTACAAAATCCCCATAAATATTATTTGATATTTCTTGTTAATTATTTTTTGAAATTTTTAATTAGTCTATCAAAACTTACTCCCAAAGAATTATTATTATATCCTTAGAGTGGGATTATCAAAAATAAATATTAAAAATGGGTAAAACTTAAAGGGTTGGATCTGTAAATATTAGGCATGTACGTGACTTTAGAAATGTTGCATTACCCCCCTTAATGTATTTGCTTATTTTTTTACTTCTTTTATATTTTGAAAAGAAGTATCTGAGACCCAGAAAGTTAATATAATCTAAAGCTGAGAGGTTAATTTTGTATAATGCATTAGTTTTTCATATATCTACTTTTGCATTGTCTGATACATCATTTTAAACTGTTATTGAAAAATTCCTATTTGCCTTGTCTTTTAGTTCAAACCATTAAAATCTAAGTCAAAGGAAACAATTAAAAATAAAAGAATAATTCATACAGGATTAAAATCTTTCTCTAAAAAACATATATTAGAATTCTAAGTTAATGACTCAGTAAATCATATTTTCTTTTCTGAATATTTATATTCAGTTTTTGTCTAATTAACAAATTTCTTAACACAAATTATGGTCTGCCCAGCTAGTGCGGTAAATATAAGTGGCAAGTTCTTTGATGGGATTCTCAGTTGAGGGGCACAAAATACTTGAGATAATAATTTCTTCACTCATGAGAAAACACTGTGGAGAATGAGAAAATTATGGAAAATAAGTAACAATAAAAGTAGCATGTGTTGGTCTGAAGTATAAATAAAATTTGGAAATGACTTAAGAAATTGTTGAAGATTAGGGCGCCTAAATGGCTCAATGGGTTAAATCCTCTGCCTTCAGCTCAGTTCATGATCTCAGGGTCCTGTGATTGAGGCCCACATCTGACTCTCTGCTCAGCAGGGAGCCTGCTTTCTCCTCTCTCTCTGCCTGCCTCTCTGCCTACTTGCGATCTCTCTCTTTGTCAAATAAATAAATAAAATCTTAAAAAAAAAATAAAAAAATAAAAAAAAGAAATTGTTGAAAATTAGACAATATAGTCCAGATTCTCTGGAAAACTGAATTATAACCCATTGAAACTGAGATTATGTCTAGTTTAAAATTTTATTTTTGATGTCATGTCAAATGATTATGTTATTAAACATAGAATATGTCAAAATACTTTTTAAAGTGTTTTTGGAAAAGTAGAATAACTTAGATAAGCAAAGGAGCAGCAAAAATTTGCTTTGGTGGCTTAAATGAGTAAAACTAGAGATTGTGAGTTGTGTAATGTTTCTGAAAAAGTACATACAATGGAACTGGATTTATATAAGAAGCTAAGTTTTGAGGTCAATTCATTAGAATTTGTAGAAAATCCCTTTCTATTTCATGTCTATATTCTACATCAAGTGCTTCTTCATAATTTTATGAGAAGTATGGTTTCTTACATGAAGCATAACACTATTATAATAGGTTATGTGCAATTATTAAAATAAATTTTATTTTTTTTTAAAGATTTTATTTATTTGACAGAGAGAAACACAGCTAGAGAGGGAACACAAGCAGAGGGAGTGAGAGAGGGGGAAGCAGGCTTCCCGCCGAGCAGGGAGCCCTATGTGGGTCTCGATCCCGGTTCTCCAGGATCATGACCTGAGCCAAAGGCAGTTGCTTAACCAACTGAGCCACCCAGGGCCCCCTAAAATAAATTTTATTTTTGAATAGATAGGACATGATCAGCCTATATTGTGTTTTGCTTTTATTTGCTTATTTAATGTATGTATACATATATAAATACATTATACATATATATCTCAAAAGTATCTGTTATATTTTATGAGCTTCTTATGGCCAGAAACAATTAGATGGGTTCCCAGACAGTAGAAAGTAGAACAGTATTTATAGGGGAATCAGGAAAGTGAGATGAGAGTAGTTCCAGTGGATCCTCCATTGTAGATCACGTAACCAACTGGCTTAACCAATTGGGCCACCCAGGTGCCCCTGGTGATAGATTTTATGCATGCTAAAGGGTAGAATTATGAAGCTATAATGATAATAAACAAAATAATCTAAAATATAAGTATAGGGTGTATGTTTCTCTGGGAGAAAGAGAACTAATTGGAAAGGTAATATGTAAAGAGATTCAAAGCTGGTAAAGTTTTATTTTTTAACTTGGGCAATGAGTTTGTAGACATTTGTACTTTCTTTTCTTGACATATAAGAGGTTTTTTATGTAATTTCATATGAAAATTAGAGTGAATCTCATGCAAAATTGCTGTTCTTCAACTGTGGTCTGTGAGGTGAGCAGCAGGCTGCACCAGCTGTACCCTTTCTTGGGGTGTTCTCCTTTGCAGCTTCTGTCGAGCACTAACATCAGTTTGCTGTTTCTGTACCTTCTAAGAACAGATGAGCTTTCTCTTTAGCAGGGAACTTTTAAAACATTCAAGCAAAGAAGAATACCTCTGAAGTGTTTCTTCACTTCAAATTAAAAAAAAAATGCGAAAGGAAAACTAAGAAGTAGGAATCTGATACAAGCTTCTCTGTTGGGGAAGGGGGAGGTTCCCAGCAAATGGATCACATTTAAGTCTATGGATTTCTACAACCAGAGTATTACAGAATTTTATCTTGAAACATTTCTAAAGCATAAATGTCATTTTGCAGATGATACATTAATAACAAACAAGCAAACAAAAACCAATCACATATTCTGCTTTAGTGTACATTGACCATTTGATGATTTTAGTTCTGGATCAGCTTGATGATAAAACTTACTTTCATTCTAAGATTGGTGTCTACTTTCCCATAAATTTTCCATCTGTGGCAAAGACTATTCCCCATATTTATCTGTGATACAATAGCAAGAGGAGACTCTTCTCAACCCTGTCTTTAAGTCACTTTTTCTTGTGATTGTATGATAGGCATGAGCTGACACCCCTTCAGGAATTATAATGGAAGCTTGGATGAAAGACATAAAAACACTTTGTCTAGAACATAGTTAAGCTCTTGTTTCACTTACTTCTAGAGCTTTCTCATTGCTATCTATTATAGAAGAATACCATAGGGGCTCCTGTGTGGTTCAGTCAGTAGGCGCCTGCCTTTGGCTTGGGTCATGATCCCCGGGTCCTGGGATGGAGCCCCCATATGGGGCTCCTTGCTCAGCTGGAAGCCTGTGTCTCCCTCTCCTTCTGCTCCTGCTTGTGTTCCCTCTCTCACTGTGCCTCTCTCTGTCAAATAAATAAGTGGAATGTTAAAAAAAAGAAAAGAAAAGAAAGAGTGGCATAAATTAGGAGAAAGGAGTATAAAGAGACATCCATTGTCTGTGTCTCCTGCTAAAATTGTCCCAAAGGTACGTGAGCCTAATAGCTTCAGACTAAGAACTTAAGAACATAGCCAATTCTGTTACTGCTTTGTGTAACACCTCTTGTTGTCATGGAATTGCTCTTAATTTGAATATATGAAGACTTAACCTGTAGTGTATTGGTTGAGGTGTTTTTTTTTTCCTTTCCCGAAGAAAATTATTAACTTTTCAGGTAGTAGTAAGTAATATTAAAGATCACTACAGATAACTTATTAATAAGCTTCTTAATCAAATTTTCTTAAAAAACCAGAAGTCTTATTTCACTTCTGTTTTATGAATAGAAATATTTTAAGTTTCTACAACATTGAGAACATTTATATCACCTTGGATAACTTTTATTTTCAAATTCATATGCAAGTGTTTTTTAGATTAAAAATAAATGTATATAGGGGTTCCTATAGGTTAAACATCTGCTTTTGGCTCACCTCATGATCTTGTGGTATTGGGACCCAACCAGCTCCAACCCCAGTGAGGCATCTTATTCAGTGGGGAGTCTGATTCTCCCTCTTCAGTAGGTTAAACATCTGCTTTTGGCTCACCTCATGATCTTGTGGTATTGGGACCCAACCAGCTCCAACCCCAGTGAGGCATCTTATTCAGTGGGGAGTCTGATTCTCCCTCTTCCTCTGTCCCTCCCTCACCCCCCCTCACACCCCCTGCTCATGTGCTCTCTCTCACTTTCTCTCTTTCAAATAAATAAATAAAATCTTTAAAAAATAAATATAAACAAAAATAAATGTAAATTTTACAAAACTTATGATTTTGGTTCAAATCATTATATGACATTGTTGATATGGGAATAACCAATATTTTTTCTAAAATGAGATTTTAAATTTTTAAACTTTATTTAGGATTTTATTAACAAATACATTTATTTAAATGATCTACATTTCATATGTACCAAATAATTTTGTAAGGTTCTAAGTATGATATTGTAGATTTTTTATTTTTAAAAGGTTTATTTAGGGGCACCTGGGTGGCTCAGTGAGTTAAAGCCTCTGCCTTTGGCTCAGGTCATGATCTCAGGGTCCTGGGATCTAGGCCTGAGTCAGGCTCTCTGCTCAACAGGGAGCCTGCTTCCTCCTCTGCTCTCTCTGCCTGCCTCTCTGCGTACTTGTGATCTCTCTGTCAAATAAATAAATAAAATCTTTAAACATAAATAAATAAAATAAAATAAAAGGTTTATTTGTTCATGTTAACACATGTAGTTTTTTGTTAAGGAAAAAAAGTCTTCCTCCAAATTATGAAAAGTTCAGGTCTCAAAGCTACTTTTTTTTTATATAGTGCTTTTTAGATGTCTTGAAGTTTTGGGTTGGAGAATGAAAATTCTTAGTATTTTAATTAATTTGTACAGCACTTACTTAAAGCAATATTTTTTATTTGTTTTCCTTTTTTAATTTTTTTAATTTTTTTAAGATTTTATTTATTTGACAGAGAGAGAGATCACAGGTAGGCAGAGAGGCAGGCAGAGAGAGAGGAGGAAGCAGGCTCCCTGCAAAGCAGGGAGTCCAAGGACCTGGATCCCAGGACATTGAGATCATGACCTGAGCCAAAGGCAGAGGCTTTAACCCACTGAGTCACCCAGGCACCCTTATATTTGTTTTTCATTATGACTTGAATCTTAGTGAAGAGTACTGTGGAAATGGATGAGCTTTATTTAAATAAATATAACTAGGAAAACCTGGGAAGACAATGAAGACCATTAAAGTGAACAAACTTTAAAACACACACACAGGGGCGCCTGGGTGGCTCAGTTGGTTGGGCAACTGCCTTTGGCTCAGGTCATGATCCCTGAGACCCGGGATTGTGTCCCACATCAGGCTCTCTGCTCAGTGGGAAGCCTGCTTCTCCCTCTCTCACTTCCCTGCTAGTGTTCCCTCTCTGGCTGTGTTTCTTTCTGTCAAATAAATAAAATCTT
>PITA01013163.1:0-12310 GCA_004023965.1 Spilogale gracilis
TTTTTTTTTTTTTAAAAAAGGTATCAAACCCCCCTCCACCACTTCAGTGGCTTCCTTTTACATAAAATTTTAAAATCCTTATGGCCTACTAGGTGCTGTATGATCTGGCACCTACCTACCTCTCTAATTTCACTTACACTGTTCTCGGAACACAATAAGCTTCATACAAACTGGATATCTTCAATTTACCCAAAAAGCAATCTCTCCACCCTTGCCTCACCTACCCCACCCAAAAGCCTTTACTCAGGCTTTCCCTGCCTCTCTTCCATCTGGCTTACTCCTTACCTTCCTCTGAGAAAACTTTTCTAAACCTCACCTTGCCCCATAATTTAAAATCAGAGTTCCTTCTGTGAACCTACCATGATTTTAAATTCGTATTGATTTCAATGATAGTGATTAATGACTACCTTATCCACTCAAGAATTAACTTTAAAAGGACAGGAACCATAGAAGTTTGTTCATTTCTGTGCCCATAGCAATTAACACCGGCAGCTAGAACTAACACCTATGCAACATTTACTGTGTGCCAGGCATTGTGTCAAACACTATACATTACGGGAATTTTTTAAAAAGATTTTATTTATTTGATAGAAACACAGCTAGAGATGGAACACAAGCAGGAGGAGTGAGAGAGGGAGAAGCAGGCTTCCTGCCGAGCAGGGAGCCTGATTCGGGGCTCGGTCCTGGGACTCCAGAATCGTCATCTGAGCCGAAGGCAGTCGCTTAACCAACTGAGCCACCCAGGCGCCCCTACAATAATTCTTTCTTAAGATTTTTTATTTATTCACAAATAAAGAGAGGGAGGCAGAAGCAGGCCCCCAGCTGAGCAGGGAACCCAACAGCTGGATCCCGGCACCCAGGGATCATGACCAAGGTGAAGGCAGACGCTTAACCAGTGAGCCATCCAGGCGCCCTACATACAACAATTTAATATATACTCCCAATAGATTGCCTGGCCCATAGCCAGTGGTCAGTTTGTTGAATGCGTTCCTGCGTGCACACCCGCAAGTTGCTCACCACCTTCTGGAGTAGTCCATTACCCTGACAGGTAATTCTGGTGACTGGAAGAATCTCCCTGGTATTGACCCCAGCATACCTCCCTGCAAATTCCTCCCACTGATTCTATTTCTGCCCTCCTGGGGCCACGCACTAGAAGCCGTAACCGTCCTTCCACAAGCTCGACTTGGCAGCATCCGAAGCGTCTCCCTGGCGTCCCACTCTCGCTCCCCTCTCGGACCTCTCCCCGCAGAGACGCCGGGTTCCTTTTCCTCTGCGGTGGTCTGGGAGCGTCACCCCGGCCGCCCGCCTGCCTCCCGGCATCCCCCACCCCGCGCGTCACGTGACGGCGCCCGCCCGCAAGAGCCCCGCAGCTGTCCGCCCCCGGGCGGGGCTCGCGGCGCGTCCGCCCGCCCACTGGCCGCGCGCCGCCGTCCTCGCGTTTCGGCTTGACTGCGCCTCGCTCGGGCTCCCGCGGCCCGGACTGCTGTGGGCGAGCGCCCCGGAGAGCCCCTGGAGAGGTAAGAGGCGGCCGGCTCGCGGAGGCTGAGAGCGAAGTTATTACGTTCGCGTCCCCGGGATGCCCGGGGCCCCGAGCAGCGGGCGGCCCGGGCGCGTGGAGGCTGCCTCTCGGGGTCCGAGGCGACTGGTAGAGGAGGCGCCTCTCCGTCCTGGCGGAGGCTGAGCACCTGGCCCTGACCGGACCGGGAGAGGGTGCCCTCAGGCCGCCTGCGGCCCGGCGCTCCCGCACTCCGCTGGCACCTGGAGGCTCTGCCGCGCAGGAGAGCTGTGCCTCGTTTTCCCAGTATGTAAAAAGACTCGGCCGGGAGAGTGGATCTCCGCGCTTGCCTTCAGCCATGAGGTTCTACGAGTGTGCGAGTGAAATCGAAGAGGAAGAAGCAGATTGCGAGGGTGGGAAGAGCCCTCACCCTGGAAGACAGGGGCGTCTGGGGCCAGGCACCAACTATTAAGCGTCCTCTGTATTCTGTGCAAATATCAAGTCTCTCAGAGTCTTGTTTCTCCATCCTTAAAGTAAAGGTGGTAACACCTGCCTTGCCTCCCTCATCGGACTACCTGGGAGTTCAGGTGGGAAAGCCATTTGAATAGCCGGCACTCTGGAATCAGTTAGACCTGGGTTCAAGTTCTAATTCTGCCACTTACCAGCTATGTGACCTTGAACCAGAGAAAACCCTCATCCGTTAAAAGTAGATAATAATAGTACTTAGCTCATGAGGTTGCTGTGAGGTTCAGTGCAAAGGGCTTAGCACAGTGTCTGGCACCAAAGTGTTCAATTATTAATATAAATACTGTTCAGTTAATTTAGTAAACTTGAGAGTGCTTCACATGAGGGATGTTTAGAGTGATCACACTTCAGTTTGTATATATTTAGTCCTAAAAAGAGTAGTGGTTTGGTTTCCTAAGAGGCCAAGTGGGATCCTTTCTCCTTTTCTCTTTCTGGGGCCCCTTTGGCTTCTCATTTACAACTGGCATGTGAACCTGTTGTTCCTACCAAATGAGTCAGGCAGGATGGGAACATTCATGTACTGGAGCAGATGGGTATCAGATTCCCTCTGAGGGGAAAGAAAAGTGCCAGGCATGTGCTGCCACCAAGAAAAGCACAGTACAGTGATTGACTGTTAGAGTAGGAAGACGCCTGGGAACCTGTCTAATCCAGCTGTCTCCTTTTGCACATGGAAAAACTGGACCCAGAATGAGGACAGGACTTTAATTCTCAGTGCCGGACAGAATGTTGGCACTGGGTGGTAGAAAGAACACATACTGTTAACCAGACTCTGTGCTTTCCCTGATTTCTGTGTTAATTCATTTATTCAACAAGTATTTATGGAGACCTACTGTGTGCTTGTATACCTACTAGGAGCTAGAAGAGAAATCTATTTATCTCCCTTTGCTGGTTCTTAGTACATTTTATAATAATAATGATAAATTCTGTCTCCCAATGAGCTTTCCTCTTAGCAGCTGGCCCCAAGGGGCAGAAGCACGCAGAGATGTCTGAATTATTTCATGATCAGTCATGGCAGTCCCTGAGCCCTTATTGAAGCCTCTAGAAACTGAAGAAAATGCTGCTTTGTCAGAGCTTTTAGGAAGGGATTTCCTTTTGGCCTGGAGCACTTGGATTTCTTTGTCTTTCTGGTTTCAGGCCTCTTATTGTTTTTAGATTTCTGAAAAGAGCCGCCCTCGCCACAGTGCCTTCATTTTGGTTTCCATGGTTATCAGATGAATTGTTTTTATGATAGCACAAGTAGCTATTAAGTAATACATGGTCAAGCAGTTTCCGGTTCACTGTGGATTTCTGTTTCTGGTGGTGGTCCTCTGTTTTTTTGTTTTTGTTTTTTCAATGTAGTGCACTCATACTACACCTTCCTCCTTTTTCCCTCCTTCACTCTTTCCTTTAACAAACGTATACTGGTGCCAGGGCCAAGAGGAGTAGGACTAAGTAGAAACAGAGATAAAGACAAAAATAGACCCTGGTTTAGGGAACTCGGAATCTTTGAGGAGATAGTCTGAGGGTATTACCACCTGCAAGGGGAGATCTGGACTTCTGATAAAGGTGCAAACTAAGAGTGAGGGAGAGCTCCCAGACGTAGGAGGCAGGGTCCCGGGCAACCAAGAAGACATCGCATGTGAGGCACACCTGGGTGGCTCAATCAGTTAAGTGTCTGACTCTTGATCTTTGCTCAGGTCTTGATCTCAGGGTCGTTAAGTTCAAGCCCACGTTGGGCTCCACGCTGGGCATGGAGACTACTTTTAGAAAAAAAAGAGAGAAAATATCACATATTAAGATGCTTTTCAAGGAAGATGTAAAGGAAACAAGTTCCTTTTACATGTCTCAGTTACACAGTAGTAATAGATGGTACAAGAAGCATATGTTATTTCAGGTTGCCTTAATGAATGAACTATCTCTTAAGTCACCTATCATGGGGTTTGTTTGAAATGTTGGCCAGTTTCTCTCATTACTCTCCTTCTGTTAGCTTAGTGTGATGTATTACTTTCCTACTCATGCACATGGTATTGTGTGTATAAAAGTAGATAATAGAGACATTTGATTAAGATTTTGTTAATTTCAGATGTTTAACCCGCGTGTCTCATTTCACCAGTTTGGTTCTCATGCAGTCAAAAAATTCTTTATTTCTCCAAGTAATCTCCCAAGTCCTTTAATGCCCTCTTTGGTGAGAATTCCAATGTCCCCCATTTCCAAGATTCCATGGGGCTTAAACAATCCAAAGAAGTCAGTCTGACTTCCACTCTCCAAAGGGGAGGAGAACTCTAGAGTCTGGGCAGTCCACCCACATTGTTATTTCTGACACAGCTATGTGGTATCACTATTGAAGAGCTATCCTGCACGCTCCAAGGATGTGTGGTCATTGCTGCTCAACACCCTTACTGGACCAGGTTCCTGCCAGCTTGATCTCGTGCTTGGATTCCAAGGTTAGAGCTTTTTTAGTTTGTGCCCACATGCTTAGCCATTTTCCCCTAAAACATCGCACTCTGGGCAGTGTGTTGAGCATGTCACCAGGCTGGTTTCCACCAGTCCTTTAGCGAGTTCTCTTTGGAGGGATATGGGGCCCTTTTGTGCTAGTAGCCTTGGTCAGGGCCACCGCCGATCACTCAGGAGATTACCTTATTTTCAAACCTTTTGTCAGGGTTTGGAGACTCAGTCCATTCCTAACCCTAACCCAAGGTATTTTGGCAAATTAGTTCTACTTCCTCTCCAGGATGCTGCCTACCAAGACTTCTCAAATGGCAGATAGCTACCCTAGAACTTTGGATGCCTACTCAGCTTTTCATATAGAAGAGGAATCCCCTGGTGACTCTTGGCAAAGCACATACCTGTTCCCAGGAAACGATTTCTCTACCTGTAATCCCAAGAAAAGTAGGCATTATTACAAATTTAAGTGGCATGTACTCTGTTAGAGATTGAAGGGCAAGGTTTTAATTTAAATTTGAAGTTCCCTCAGCTTTTTAAAGAATCAAACAATAATTGGTATGTGTATTTCATTGTCTTTATTAAGACTTTATTTGAGAAAGAAGCGCACACAAGAGCTCGAGTATGAGCCCCCCAACACACACACACACACACACACACACACACACGTGGGGGGAGGGGCAGATGGAGAAGTAGACGTCCCTCCCTGTGCAGGGAAGCCCGACATAGGGCTGATTTCAGGACCCCGGAATCATGATCTGAGCTGAAGACAGACACTCAACCAACTGAGCCACCCAGGCACCTCTCATTGTCTTTATTTTAAACTTTAAAAATGTGAGATACAACAGTGCATGCAAGGAAACTCCACAAATGTATGTATGTAACAATTCTAAGGGAAATATTCATGGAACCACCACCCATGTCAAGAAGTGGAGCATTGCCAGTTCTTAGTAGCACCCCTTCCAAATCATAACCTCCTTCGCAGAAGCTACTACCTTGACTTACATGGTAATCATTTGTTTCTCTTGGTAGTTTTGTCACCTATATTTGCATCCCTAAAGAGTATAATTTTACTAGTTTTTTTAAGTTCATACATAGAATCATCCTGTGTGTGTTTTGTGTTGGCTTTCTTTGCTACATTGATGAGATTACCATGCTTATTTTTCATTGCTAGCAGTTTTTCACGATAGATACCACAATATATTTATTCATCCTATAGTTTATAGATACTTGTGTTGTTTATAGCTTCCGACTCCAAGAACAGTGCAGTGAGGAACATCCTTAGACATTTTCTGTTGTTTGTGAAGTTTCTGTAGGTAATTTGTGTCAGAGTAGAAATGCTTTGCTAGATAATGCCAGTTTTCTAAATGATTGTACCCATTTATTGTCCTACCAGCAGTATGTCAGACTTCCAGTTACTTTACATCCTTACAAATACTCAATATTGTCTATTTAAATTTTTTAAACTCTTCTCTTGGGTCTATAATAATATCTTTTGTGATTTTACTTTTCCTTGGTTACTACTAATGTTGAATGCTGTTTAATTGATTAATTGGATAGTCCCTTTACTGAATTGCCTATTCAAGTCTTTTGCCTGCTTTTCAGTTTTTCTTATTGATTTGTTGGAGTTCTTTATATATTTTGGTTAGTAGTCCCTTGTCAGTTATATGTTTTAAGAATATCTTCTCCTACTCTGTGATACTCTTTTCACCTCCTAAATAGTGATGTCTTAATAGATCGTATTCTGTAGAGGCAGGGCCTGAAATGGAGATTCTTGTTCAAGTGGTATATTCGGAAGTGTGCTCATTTCCGAAAAGAGAATGAGGGAAGCAGAATGGGGGGAAGACTGGTATAACCAGGTGAAGTGGCAGTTTCCCAAAGAAGAGACATTTGTGCATTATCAGCTGACACTTCTTTGAGGAGTATGGGTGTCTGGCTAGTAGAGACTCTGGTTGGGTTACTAATAGTATTCTTTACATTCCATCAAGATATATTCTTTTTTTTTTAAGATTTCATTTATTTATTAGAGACACAGCAAGAGAGGGAATATAAGCAGGGAGCCTGATGGGGAGCTCGATCACAAGACCCTGGGATCATGACCTGAGCCTAAAATAAAAAAAAATTTTATTTATATAAAATTGCTTATAATATATCCTTGTTACTATAATGTCTGCGACATCTATAGTGATGTGCCCCTTTTTGTTAGTTTCATTTTTATGTTTTCTCCCTTTTACTCTTCCTTAGTTTCAGTAGAGTTTCCTTTCATAGAAGCAACTTTTGTCTTCATTGATACTTTCCGGAGTAAGTTGGTTTTCTATTTCATTAAGTTCTGCTCTTTTATTTTTTCATTCTACTTTCCTTGGAAATATTTTGTTTCTGGGTTTTTTGTTTTTTGGGTTTTTTTGAAGATTTTATTTGTTTAGGGGCACCTGGGTGGCTCAGTGAGCTGGACCTCTGCCTTCAACTCAGATCATGATCCGGAAGTCCTGGAATTGAGCCCAATGTTGGGCTCCCTTCTCAGTGGGGAGTCTACTTCTCCCTCTCCCTCAGCCCCTCCTCCCTGCTTGTGTTCCCTCTTTGTCTCTCTCAAATACATACATACATACATACATACATAATTTATTTGAGAGAGTGAGCAAGAGAGACAGCTCAAGCAGGGGAGCTGCAGGCAGAGGGAGAAGCAGGCCCCCTGCTAGCAGGGATCCTATTGTGTGGCTCTGTCCTAGGACTGGGACCATGGGATCATGAGCTGAAGGCAGACATATTAATTAACTGACTGGGCCACCATTTGTATCCTTTTGATTCTTTCCATTTAAGGCTATACATAATTTTCCTCTGAATACTGCTTAGTAGGTGCTCACAGGTTTTGATATGTGGTATTTTAGCCATTTATTTCTAAATATTTTCTAGTTTCCATTGTGATTTTCCCTTTGCCTGATAGGTATCTTAGAAATGTATCTCTTAATTTTCAAACTTATGAGTATTTTCTGGTTATCTTTTATTATGGTCCATGAGCTTGTTCTATATAATTTTAATCCTTTGAAATTTGTTGAAATTTTTATTAGGCTTTGTTTGTGGTCCATTTTTATAAATATTGCATGTGTGCTTGAAAGTAATGTGACTTCTGCCGTCACTGGATTTAGTGTTCCATATTCCATTAGGTCAGATTTATTAATTCACATCTTCTTTATCCTTTTTGGTTTATTTTTGCCTATTCTAGCTATTATAAAGACAAATGTGTTAAAATATCCAACTATGGTTATGTTCTCTATCCTTTTTAGCTTATTTTTGCCTCTTCTAGCTATTACAAAGAGAAATGATATGTTAAAATATCCAACTATGATTATGAATTTGCCTATTACACTTTTTTTTTTTTGCTTTCTGTCTTTGAACCATATTATCAAGTGTATACAAATATAAACTTTATTTTCCTGGTGAATTAACTTTTTAACATTATAAGGTTGCCCTTTTTATCTCTAGCTAAAGAATGGTGGATTTTTGTTTGGTTGCTTGATTTAGGGGGTACGGGGAAGCCTTAAACTCTATTTTATCTGATACCAGTGTAGCTACACCATCCATTTTTGGTTAATCTGTGCAAGGTATATCTTCTCCCCTCCTTTTAGTTTCATTGTTTCTGTTCTATGTGTTTTAGATATGTCTTTTATAAATAACATGTGAATTTTTGCTTTTTTATCATCTGTTTTTGACTCTTAATTGGAAAATTTGGTCTTTATTTAATATCACCACTGTGTACTTAGGGCTAAGTTTGCCTTAATATTTTATCTTGTTAATGTATTTGTCTTGCTAGTACTCCATTTTGTTTTAAGCTCGTCCCTCCTTTTGGAGTATTTTTAGTCATTTGCTCTTTTTTCTTCTAGTTTGGACATTATGCACTTGCTCTTCTTTAATTGTTCCCTTGAAATCTTAATTTAACCTAAGTTGATAAATTATGGAGGTGATAAATATCCCACTCTTCTTTTGGACAGTACAAGGACCTTAGACCACTTGATCTCTTTTTTTTTTTTTTTAAGATTTTACTTATTTGACAGAGAGAAACACAGCCAGAGAGGGAACACAAGCACAGGGAGTGAGAGAGGGAGAAGCAGGCCTCTCGCCGAGCAGGGAACCCAATGTGGGACTCGTTCCCAGGGCCCCGGGATCATGACCTGAGCTGAAGGCAGTCGCCCAACCAATTGAGCCACCCAGGCGCCCCCACTTGTTCTCTTTTTTATCCCATCTCGCTTAGTAATTGACTAGTTGTAACAGTGTGTCAGCTTTGATTAGAGAGATTTAAGGACCCACAGACAATAAATGTGATGAGGGAGGAAAAAGGTGAGAGAGGGAAGAATTTGAGAAAACGATATGCTTTTGTCAGGACTCTTGGTTGCAAGTGATCACCTTATTAGACTCTGAACTTTAAAAAGAAAATCTGTTCACTTATAAAACTGTATAGCTAGATCCAGGGTTTCAAAAATTTTTTTAGGACTATCTCCTTCTCCATCTTTCTCATTCAGCCTTGCATGTCTTCATTCAGCTTCATTCCTCAAGTGAACTCTTCTGAGATGTCCTCACCGCTGGCAGGACTGATGGGATCTTCTGATTATGCTTTGGGTCAAGTATGAGGTGGAGGGTTGAGGCACAATTAATGACAGCCCCACCTCTAAATGGACTAAATGGAGTGGGAGCAGAGTTCCTTTGAGGAACTAGAGGAGGGAAGGCGTGCTGGGCAGACAACAGTTAAAGCTACCACAGTCCACTGTGCCGAGTAGTGACTTAGAAGAGTAACACACAGAAAGAAGAGGGTGTGATTGGAATTAACTCAGTTAATCTGTACAAGAAAAAGGGAGAGGACATCACCTCTTCATGAGCCCATTGACAGGGAGGGAGGAATCTGGCCAGACAGTTCCTTCACCCACCAACCAATGCCAGTGACAGTGCTTTGGCATTGTTGGTGGTCCACAGCCGCAGAGACAAGGGAGAGCTAGCGTGGACGCTTTAGTATGTGGACATGTATTCAGCATGTCACCTGTGGTGCTTGCTATTCCCATGGCCCTTTCTGAGAGTAACTTCTACATCCACAACTTCTGTTCATGTTTTGAACATAACCATGTTTTCTACCATAAGATCTGGCTCTATTCCTACTCCCTAGGCAGAATTTCCTGGGCCGGAGCTAAATGTCAGAGCCAAGAACGGCCAATTCATAGGCTCACCAATGACCTATGATATGAACTACTGGGAAAAAAGATGCATGTTCTTAGAAATTTGAACTGGGAATTATGGAAGAGCACTTAACTACAGAAATTGAGGCTGAAATGTTATGCAGAGTCAGGCCTTTGAAGAGTCCTGGTGGCTGGTATTATAGGGAAGCGGAGCACTGAGAGAGAAAAGCGTATATAGACTCCAGGTAAAAGGAGAATGGAGCCGACCCATGAAGAATGGCTGGAGTCATGTGATGAGCCCCCACAGGCTAGCTGCTGAGGCCTTGGGGCTGCCGTGGATCCAGACCTTTCATCCTACACTGTGGGAAATCCAACCCTACTGTGGTCCTATTCCATAAAACCCCATATCCTTAACAGCCCACATAGGTCCTTCTTTGCACTTGCTGAGATCAGAAGACTCACTGGAACAGATATTCAGAACTTGGGGGCAGTGCCCATGTGGGTGAATTTCTGTTACTGCCAATGACTGCTCTGAAAAGAAGTCTCACTCTCCTTGCATTGGATAGTAAGCAGCTACAAAACTTGTCAGTTTGAAGACAATAAAGAATACACCCACTGCTTGGCCTGCTGTCAATGTCTGCATTGTTGGCCATGGAGCAGGGCAGTGGGCTCAGCAGTGAGCTCCATTCCCTCTGGTCTCCTTGTTCCCTACCTCACAACAGAAAACCCTAAATTACCGCCTATAATTAATTTTTTTTCTAAGATATTGGAGGGTTGGTTCAAATGCATTACAATGAAAGAAAGGAACTTAGGGACTAGGAAAGGTCCTAGGAGAGAAGAAATTCATCATCACTTATTGTGTGTTTACTATGTGTCAGGCACAGTGTTAAGTGATTTCCATCCATTCTCTCATTTTAGCCTCACAACAACTCCCTAAGGTATTATTATCCCCACTTTTAAAGATAAGCTGAGACCCAGGATGGTCTGACTCCATTGAATTGTAATTTTGGGTGTAAAGTAACAATCACTTGGTGTGGAGTTGCCTCAAGCTGAGAGCAATTAAGGAGAAATGTGGGAGCCATGTGGGGTCGTGTGGGAGGCAGGAGGTAGTGAGAAAGGCTCTGATCAGATGTTCCCTCCACAGACCATGCCTGGGAGGAGGCCCAGTAATCTCATGCTCTAATGCATAATTGCTGATTAAATTCAGCCTTATTTGATGATCTGTGAGTTTATGTGTCTGCATGGTGAAGTTAGAAAGTCCTCCTGCATCATTTCACAAGTTTAGGAACCACAGACACTCAGGAAGGGAACTAGAAGGCAGGCTGTTGTAGCGGAAAGAACAGAGGCTCCAGACTCAGTCCAGGTTAGGAACCACAGCTTACTAACTAAATAAAAAGCAGAGTAACTTTATTCCTGGAATTGGGGATAAAAGACCTACCTCTTATGTTGTTGTAATTGCTCACTGAGATGACATATAAAAGGTAACTGGCATTTATTAGTAAGCCCTCAACACACTATTCCCTGCCCTTTCCAGGTCACACAGTTGATTAGAATCAGGACTAAAACCCAGGTGTTGGAATTACCAACCCAGTGCACTCTGTAGCTGAACCACCATGAATGGTCAGGGCATTGAGAGAGGATGCTCTCAACCACACTCAGCACTGCTCTCAACCACACTCAGCACCAAACATGCATTGGAACACAGCCTTCTGCTCTGCGCCTTCAGAGTGCAAGCTAAAATAAGAAACAGCTGGTTATTCTTCAGGCTGAGGAGAGCTGAGGCTTAAGGAAATGATGAAAAGCCCAGCTGAGATTTTTGTCATCCTCAAAGTTTTAAATTCTGTCTCATTTCCAGTAGTACATGTGTAGGAATGTTTACAAGGCTCATTCTTGATTTACAGTATTCTGTGTTCTTTTTTTAAAAAGATTTTATTTATTTGAGAGAGAAAGAGAGAAAGAGCATGAGAGGGGAGACGGTCAGAGGGAGTAAGAGACTCCGCACAGAGCTTGGAGCCCGATGTGGGACTCGATCCCGGGACTCCGGGATCATGACCTGAGCTGAAGGCAGTCGCTTAACCAACTGAGGCACCCAGGAGCCCTATTCTGTATACTTTCAAAATAAAATCCACAAAACTCGAGAAAATATACTTTGATTCGAAGAAAGATCTAAAATTAACCTGTTACAGTTTCTTCATTACTCAGTTTGTAGAAATTTACACTGGTGTTCAATATGCTTTATAACATGGGAGAATATATGATTTTTTCCCTTCATTGATTCTAGATAGAGTTCTGAGCTGTCCTAGAATCTCCCATACCCCTTTCTTTCATTAAAAGCAAAATTCCTGCCACTATGATACTGATATGGCCTCCCATATGTAGGATGTACATGCGTTTTCCTCAGTAAACAACGAAGGACGTGGGAGGTGATTGTATAATGTACACAGCAGAGTTATGAAGCCCCCTGCCCTCAAGATTACCCAGTGAGGGAGAGGCAGAACCCACACTGAAAGCCTATTGAGTCCCTTTTATCTGAGTCCTCTCAGGTAAGGGGTAAGGCCTTTTATACTGGGACTCGAGGCCGGTTCCCCCGCCCGCAGAATTAACGAGACCTCTGCGAACTGATCTGGTTGGTCTTTCTTCCTGACGCTTTCAGACTCTTGGAACTGCTGCCAGACTGAGCTTCTTACTGTGTCTTCCACCTGGCTAGAGG
>PITA01013163.1:20210-59016 GCA_004023965.1 Spilogale gracilis
GAAAATATTCACAGAACACTTATCTGGCAAAGGATATATTAAAAAGTCCTATAATTGAATAATAAAAAGATTACCCAATTAAAAAAAATTGAAGATGTGAACACACTCCTGGAAGGAGATATATGAATGGCAGTAAGCACATGAAAAAGTATTCAACATCATTAGTCATGAAGGACGTGAAAATTAAAACCCAAATGAAATTCCATTGTGTACCCATCAGAATGATAGAATTAGAAAAACCAACAACAATAAATGGTAGTGAAGTTGTAGAGCAACAGTGTTTCTTATACATTCTTGGTGAAAGTGTAAAACGGTACAACTTGTTTGGAAAAAGACCCAGCAATTCCACTTGTAAGTAATTACTCAGGTGAAATTAAAATATATGTCCACAAAGCATTCATATAAGAATACTTTCAGCAGCATTATTCATAATAGCCCCAAATTGGAAACAGTTCAGTCTTCTGTCTATGCAAGAATTGATTTTTTAAAACTGTGATATATCAATGTATTATACAGTGAAATAACTATTCAGCAATAAAAAGGGATGAACTACTGATACATGCAACAAAATAGATGAATCTCAAAAATGTTATACTAAGTGAAAGAACCTATAACACAAAAGAATACATACTGCATGTTTCCATTTATATGAAATTCTAGAACAAACAAAACTAATCACTAATCTATGGCGGAAAAGTCGCAACAATGGTTGTCCCTGGGGATTTGGAGTAGGGATTGCCAGAAAAGTCATGAGGGAATATTCTGGGGTGATGGTAATATTCTATTTTTGATGTGGGGTGGAATTACACGTGTGAATGGCTTTGTTGAGATTCTGTAGATGCACGCTATGGCACATCTCTACTGCGGAATGCTCCTCAGCTTTGTAAAGGAAAGGACTTGTGATGCACACATGAATCTCTCAGGAACTATGCTGAGTGGAAAAAAGCCAATCCCAAGAGATTATGGACTGTATGATTCCATTTATGTGACATCTTTGAAGTGACAGTGTTTTAGAAATGGAAGACAGATTAATGGTTGTAAAGGATTAAGAACAGGGAAGAGTAAGGGCGCCTGGGTGGATCAGTCATTAAGCGTCTGCCTTCAGCTGGGCATGATCCCAGAGTCCTGGGACTGAGTCCTACGTTAGGCTCCCTGCTCCACAGGAAGCCTGCTTCTCCTTCTCTCATTCCCCCTGCTGTGTTCCCTCTGTTGCTGTGTCTCTCTCTGTTAAAAAATAATAATGATAAATAAAATATTTTAAGAAGTAAAAATAAAAGAACAAGGAAGAGGCATCAGGATAGTAGGTGTGATTATAATAAAGAGTAACATGAGGGATCTTGTGGTATCAGGACTTTTCAGTGTTTTGACTGTGGTAGTGAATACCCAAACCTACACAGGATAAAATTGTATAGGACATAATACAAACAGACACAAAAATGAGTCTAAGTAAAGCTGGAGAGATGGTAGGTTGTATCAGTATCACTATGCTGGTTGTGATTATAGTTTTGGAAAGTGTTGCCACTGGGGGCAACTGAGAAAGTATATAAGAGATTTTTCTGTATTATTTCTTAAAACTGCCTATGAACCTACAATTACCTACAATTTCCTCAATAAAAATATTTCTTTGAGGGATGCCTGGTGGCTCAGTCGGTTAAGCATTTGCCCTCAGCTCAGGTCATGATCCCAGGGTCCTGGGATGGAGCCCCACATCAGGGAGAGCCCCTGCTTCTCCCTCTCCCTCTGCCTGCCACTCCCCTGCTTGTACTTTCTCTCTCTCTCTCTCTCTCTCTCTCTCTCTCTCTCCCTCTGAAAAATAAATAAAATCATAATTTTTTTTTCTTAGAGAAATGTCTAATACCATGTCTGCTGGAAGAAGTATAAAAACTGAGCCAGAGACATCTTGACATACCATATGGAAGGGAAGCTATCAAAGATTACTAAGGTTGTGTCAAAATGACTGAGGAATGTCTCGATTTGAGCTTCAGTATGAATTCAGTTTCAAAGACTTGAAACCTGTAAGATAGGTTTAAATCCATGAATTTATCGTAATAGTTTAAGCACACACAGATTGGTTACCTTCAAAGAATAATGGAACCAATTCGTTGTTTTAAAACCTGGAAAATGAAACAGGCTTTTCCTAAGTGCACAGTGCAACCAGGTAACCAAATGGCATTTGAAGAGAAATATCTTCTAATATAATTACCTCAACAAAGAAATCAGCCAAATGATACAGTTAGAATTATCACCATTTTGTTACCTCCAGGAAATTAATGGATCTAAGCTTTGATCATCAGTGGACACTAACATCAGAAAAGAGACATCAAGACTTGTGGACATTTGCTGATAAAAACATTCAATACCGGGGCGCCTGGGTGGCTCAGTTGGTTAAGCGACTGCCTTCGGCTCAGGTCATGATCCCGGAGACGTGGGATCGAGTCCCGCATCGGGCTCCCTGCTCGGCGGGAAGCCTGCTTCTCCCTCTCTCACTCCCCCTGCTTGTGTTCCCTCTCTGGCTGTGTTTCTCTCTGTCAAATAAATAAAATCTTTAAAAAAAAAAAAAAAAAAAAACATTCAATACCACTTGTAACCTTGCTAAAGGGATTGCACCTGAGTCTGATCAGGCCTCTGGATCCAGCTGCCATTGTGCAGAAAAAGCAGAAGACAGGGCAACAAGTTGAACTCTCCCATGAGAAAGCATGCAGTCAGCAAAATTCAGCCTGAGAAACTGGTCAGGTGGTTGAGCTTCTTCAACAGGCAACTTGAGAAGAAAGGGATGGAAGGGGATCCTGTGGGTGGAATGAGAACCAAACATATATCAAACTTAAAATCTGAGGACAGAAGTAAAACTATAATCTAAGGAGACTTACTAAAACTATAATCTAAGGAGTAAAACCACAGAGACCCAAGGAAGTGGTACTACAGAATCAGGAGCATGTTTACCTTTCTGGGGAGAATTGGAATGGGGTAAATGGGGAGGCTTCTAGAGTAGCTGGCAAAATTCTGTTTTCTGATTTCAGTAGTGCGTTTCCTTATAAAACAAATCACTGTACATTTGCTCCATGTACTCTATTTTAATTCACATTTTTAAAGCGCTATGATAGAACCATTCTCAGGTAGCTATGGGAGGCCAAAAGAGGCACTGGATGTCTGAGGAAGGAGGATAAAGAAAGACCCTCTGAGCAAGGTGCTATTGGGAGATTGAGTGTAGGTGGATGAACATCAGCGATGAAGCTAGAGAAATAGACCAGCTCATGAGCTGTCATCTGTACTAGGTTTTATCCTGGAAGCCGTGAGGAGTCATTGAGGAATTCTGAGCTGCTAAGTGGCATGCCCACATTTACAGTTTAAGAAAGCTTCCTTTGGTGGCTGTATGTGAAGTGGATTGGATGGAGGAGGCAGGACTGGTTCCAGAGAGACTGGCTGAGAACCTACTGTAGTAATCCAAACTAAAGATTGTGAGGCCAGAAACAACTCCATGACGGAGAAAGGAGAGAGGAAAGGACTAATTGGAGAGTGCTTAAGAAAATTGAAAACACGACTTGAGAGAATATCTTTGAAAGAGCAGAAGAGAAGAGAGAAAAGACATCAAGGAGGTTTCCCTAGTTACTTATTGGGGTGGCAAGGTGGAAGATGGTGTCATTAACTGGAACATGTAGAGCAGGCCTGGAGAGATGATAATCTATACTATTTTGTAAATTGAGATAAAGTTTACCTACAATAAAATGCACAAAAGTGTACAATCCAGTGAGTTTTTTCAGATGTGTGCACACATGTGACTAACATAGCAGTGAAGATGTAAAGGTTTCCTTCACTCCTGAGGTTTCTATGCGACCCCTTCAAGTGCTGTTCCAATTTTTATCATCATAGATTATTTTGTCTTTTTTTGAACTTCACCTGTATGGAATCATACAATATGTTGTCTTTTGCAGTTGGTTTCTTTTGCGTAACATTTTTGTGGCTCACCTATTTATTGTATATATTAGCTGTTCATCCCTTTTAATAGTACTGTGTTGTGTGAATATACCACAATTTATCTATTCTTCTGATGGACATTTGGGTTGTTTTTTGTGTGTTTTACTATCAAGAATAAAGCCTCTGTAAACATTCTCATATAAATCTTTGTGTAGATGTACATTTTCATTTATCTTGGGTAAATGTCTAGGAGTTGAATTCCTGGGTTATAGCATAGGTGTGTGTTTAATTGCAGAAGAAACTACCAGTTTTCTGAAGTGATTATAGTATTTTATGCTCCTATCAGCAGTGTATGAGAGTTCTGGTTGCTGCACATCTCGATGCTTTAATGCTTTCAGTGTTTTTCATTTTAGCCATTGTAGTGAATGAGTGTGACACACACATCTGTCTCTTTATGGTTTGGGTACAAATCAAGTAATGAATACTAATGATGTTGAACGTCTCTTGAACTTCTTGGCTGTTTGTTTTTCTTTTGTGAAGTTTCTGTTGCCTGTTTTTTTTTTTTTAATTTTATTTATTTATTTGACAGAGAGGAACACAGTTAGAGAGGGAACACAAGCAGGGGGAGTGAGAGAGGGAGAAGCAGGCTTCCCGCTGAGCAGGGAGCCCGATGTGGGACTCGATCCCCGGTCTCCAGGATCATGACCTGAGCCAAAGGCAGTCACTTAACCAACTGAGCCACCCAGGCATCCCTTATGTCTTCTCCTAGAAGCTTTATAGATTTCGTTTCTGTATTGAGGTCTAAAATCAATCTTAAATTTTTGTACATGGTATATGTCAGAAGTTCATTTTTTTCATATACTGTCAAGTTTTTCCAGCACCATTTGGTGAAAAGGCTTTTGTTTATCCATTGAATTGCATTGATATATTGTCAGATTGGTCTGTTTCTAGACTCTCCATCTTCCTTATACCCATACCATCTTGTCTTGTGGCTGGCATGTTGAGGGAATCTAGATTATGTTGTCCTTTTTTTCTTCTTTTGAGTGGTAAGTAGTATTCTAACAGACAGTTAAGTTACTGGCAGAATCCTTTGATTCTATTAGGCTTGCTTTTATTCTTCTAATTTCAATGTGTTCCTGTGGCATATCCTTTCTGAGTCTCAGCGTGAACACTCCCTCTTATGGGCCATTATCTCCCAGCTCTGCGTGATCGCTAGTATCACCTTTTACCCCCTAACAGGCGATCTCTGCCAAGTCCGATGAAGGCATGCCCTATGCAGGTGCAGTCCTGCTTTGAGCCAAGAAGGTGCATCCCCCCCGACCCTGCCTCACAGATACCAGCCGCTTGAGTGCCACAGAACTCAGATCTGCCTGCTCATCGAGACTGCCACTCTGCTTGGGCGCCATCTCCCTGCCCCACAATGAGAACATACCCCCGGATGAAAACTGGAGCAGTCACACGCTCCCCTGCTATTTTTCCCTTCTCTCAAAGATCACAGTCCTGTGCAGTTTACTGTTCAGCACCTGCATGCCTCTGTTCAGCCAGCTTTTGAGTTTTCCATGGCAGGAGGGAGAATCTAGTTTCTTATTTTATAATGGCCTGCAATGGAAGTTGAGGTTCAGTTTTAGATATAACACTGAGTTTTTAATATCTGTGGAACATCCAAGTAGAATTGCCCAACACGTCTGTATGGAAGGCCTGAGAGAGACTATTGGGCCTGGAGAATCGGATTTCACAGTTGAAGCCAAGGGAGTGGATGTGATCACCCAGCTATACTTACCTTCTTAGAATAGTTAGAGAAGGAGTAGAAGACAGTTTTCTCTTAAAAAGCCTGAAAAGGTATGGTTAAAGGAGGAGGAGGAGAACAGGAGGCCTGGGTATCACAGAAAGCACTGTGAATGAAGCAGTGTTCGTGTGAGGAAGTCACCAGGAGACTAACCTTTCTTTGTTCTGTGATGCTTACCAGTCCTGAGCCTGGCTTTTCTTCAGCGCTCTCAAAGACTTAGTGAAGTCTTACTAGGTGATTGTTATAGAAAAACCTACATACCCAGGCCCTAATACCAACCTGTAGAGTTAAAACCAGACCTGTTATGATGAAGCTCAGAATTCTTGACATAGTCACACATTTATGCTTCTAGCCTTCCTGGGCCTAGATAGCTGACAGATATGATCATTGTATTTATAAAATGGAAAGGACCAAGACCTTGAAAAGGTTAACAACTTGATTATAGTCTGTTGTGAAGTCTGCCTAGTTCCAATTTTAGTTTCTGGTTTTCTAGAGACTTTATAGGATTTCAGGTTTGGAAGTTGCTCTAGGTCCTCTAACACAGTCCCCTTGTGTTTTTCGGTGGAGAAACGGACACTGATAAATGAGAAGGCTTTAGCTAGGTATAAATAACAGAAATTTAATGAAGCCAACTTGAGCAAAAAAGAATAGATCACAAAATTACAGCACTAGCTAATGGAATTCAAAAGGCAAAGATAAAGCTGAGTTTTGAGCCTAGACTGGAGCCGTGACCCAGAGTGCTGTAGAGAAACTGAGATGCCCCTGGTTTCTGCCTTTTTCTTTTTTTCTATTTCTGATTCATTCTTCTCTCAATGTAGACTAACTTCTCTCCCACCCCAACCCCTACCCGCCCTAGCAGAGAAAATGGTCATTAGCAACTTTTCCTGAGTTTATAGCTTAGGAAAGAAACCATTTGTTCTCTTTAATTCAGGAAAGAAGTCAACCTGATTCTAGAATTGCAACTCCTATTCCCCCTGAGATCTCAGTGGCCAAGTTGGAGCCATCCAGAGTCCAGTTCTTTGCTGCTATGGTTCTGGGTAGTATTGTTCTACAGACATAGCTTCCAGGGAGCCCTCCATCTCCAAATATGTGGGGTGAATTGTTCGGGGCGGGGGGAGTAGAGAGCAAGGGAGCAGACAGCTGGGCAGCAGCAGGATAGGAGTTTAGGACGGTAGGGTTGCATCAGTAACCAGGAGCAGAGCCAGGACCAAAACCCACAGCCTCTGATCCAGCATCAGTCTTTCCTAAGGCTGCCTTACATAGAAAAACAGTGGTTGTTATTTGATCTGATAACAGGAGAGGCAGACAGATGGACACTCACTGCTCAGTTCTTACTCCTCTTGGTGTGAAGAATCCAGAGCTCTAGGACTGTAACAGCCAAAAGTGGGTTCCCTCTGGATTAGTCCAAAATCTTAGTGACGAGCCATAGAAACCCAAGTCAACTCAGCTGAAGCAAAAAAAAAGTGTATTTATTAGAAGATCATTAGCTACCTCATAGAATGGAAGAAAGAACGAAGATTCTAGGGCAGCTTCAGAAGCCAGGAATCTGGAGTCTGTACCGCCAGGACACATACGCTTGTGATCACATTTTTCTTTCTCCTTTTCACTTTTCATCTTTCATCTCCTCATTTCTGCTTGGCTCTGGTACCACAAGGTTTTCTCTGCAAGTGGGGAATATGGCTGACAGCAGTTCAGGGGTCATACCCGTATAGTGTGTGACCAAGAGAAAGAGAGTCTTCCCTGCTGACTCCAGGTAGAAAAATCCCAGAGGAGAATTCCGGTTGAGGGGGTGAAGTCCTATGATTGGCTAGGCCTTGTTCACTTGCACGCTGTTGGGGTCAGGAGAAGGCAGGGAATATTTTAAGAAGGGAGAGCTGTAAGCAGGGTCAGCAAAAACCTCTTTTGTTTTGTATTTGTCTCCCAGGTGACCATGGAGGCTGGTGGCCTCCCCCTGGAGCTGTGGCGCATGATCTTAGCCTACCTGCACCTGCCCGACCTGGGCCGCTGCAGCCTGGTATGCAGGGCCTGGTATGAACTGATCCTCAGTCTTGACAGCACCCGCTGGCGGCAGCTGTGTCTGGGATGCACCGAATGCCGCCACCCCAACTGGCCCAACCAGCCTGATGTGGAGCCTGAGTCTTGGAGGGAGGCCTTCAAGCAGCATTACCTTGCCTCCAAGACATGGACCAAGAATGCCCTGGACTTGGAGTCCTCTGTCTGCTTTTCTCTGTTTCGCCGGAGGAGGGAGCGCCGGACCCTGAGTGTTGGGCCAGGCCACGAGTTCGACAGCCTGGGCAGCGCCTTGGCCATGGCCAGCCTGTATGACCGAATTGTGCTATTTCCAGGTGTGTATGAAGAGCAGGGTGAAATCATCCTGAAGGTGCCTGTGGAGATTGTAGGCCATGGGAAGTTGGGTGACGTGGCCCTGCTTGCCAGCATCGATCAGCACTGCTCCACCACGCGCCTGTGCAACCTTGTCTTCATGCCGGCCTGGTTCTCCCCCTTCATGTTTAAGGTGAGTGCCTACGTCCGGAGGGGTGGGCTCTCTGGGCCTGACCTGGGCCTCTTCTCACTCGGTTTATAATAACCTTTTTGGTTGGAATCGAGTTGTGTCGTTCCTAGAACACACTCCTCTGAGTTGAGAAATGGGTTGAGAAATGGGTAAGGGATCAGTAATGATCAGCATTCTGCTTTCTTTTTGGCAAAATAGTATTAAAAAATAAGCCAAGGACTCAAGACCCAGACCACTTTGTACTTCTTTCCTTCTGCACTGGATGAACTAGCACCATAGGTAGAATAACTTGCAGGGAAATCCAGGTCTGGGTGTGTGCCACATGGTGACAGGAAGTGGAGAACACTTGATGATGCCCAGAGATGGCCAAAGCCAGGGGAGGCTGTGCAGGACCAGTGACCTTTAGCACATTGGCCCCACCCTGTGGAGGACTTCAAGGGTGACTCGGGAGAGGGTCAGGAAATCCCAGCCCAACACTTAACCTTCTAGGAACACAGAGCATAGCTGTACTCAAAGCAAAGTATGTATTGACATGTTGGTAGCTCCTGGCAGAAGAGTCTACAGCTTTATGTTGCCTAGAAACACTATATAGTATCTGGACTTCAAACCCAGTCAGTAATCATTGTGCTGCCACTACAACTACCAGTCACAACACGTTGTCTCTCGGGTTGGTGGTGATCATCACACAACCACGGTGCACTTGCTGTGTGCCTGGTGTCTGCTTTCCAGCCATGAGTAAGAGGCCTCGTGCCATCTGGTCTCTAGATGAGCAAATTGAGGCTCAGCAACTTTAAGTGACATACCCAGGCCTCAGACTTAGTAAGGGACAGAACTAGGACCCAAGTCTATATTCATAATCGAGGTGACTTTTCATCTCGGACTTCTTTTGGTCCCCACAATAAGCAGTGGTGGTATACAGACACGGTAACCCCATTTTGCCTCTCAGGGACACTAAAGCTCAGAGACACTAAGTAACTTTCTCAAGTGAATAATTAGGTTTAGAACTCAAAATCTAAGTACTTTTGAAACTACATAGTGCTGGATTCCTTGGAAACTTAAAAGCCTGTTTTTTTAGGCCTGGGGTGTTTCAGGACCGATGAGCAACTCTTATGCTCATCTGCAGACCCAGAAGAGTTTGATTCAAGACCCTTCACGTTTCATATGACATTTACTCTTTGAGGAATATGTTCATTTCAGCCTCTCCTCCCTCAGAAGAGCAGCCACAGATTCTCAGGGCATGGGGCCTGGCATGTATTAGTGCTCCATCCTTAATGGTCTTTTAAATGAAAACAGGACAAGGGGCTAGGATGACCTTGCCTGTAGAATGCAAAGGCCAGGATGATTTCATAGCGGTTTTCAGTGGCTTCTGAGGAGAACCCCAGCAGTGGCTCTCCATCTCCAGAGAGCTGGTGTCCGTCTACAGAGAGGACCCAGTAAGAGGAAAATGGACTCAGATTGCAGCAAGAAAAAATTAAGTTAGCCATAAGGAAGAGCTTATAGGGCTTAAGGTGAGTAAGCTCTGGGCCAAGCTCTCCAGGGTGTTCACTGCTAGAGAATGTACAAACTATTCAGGGGTGGATGGGCCTGGGATTACTCAGTGGGATCAGGAAACACTCTTCGTTTTATGGTTCAAATCCTTGTGATGGAATTTAGTGTGAAATCTGAAAAAAGTTATTTTTCAGGATTATAGAGTAGCTGGGCTTCTCAGCCAGGCTTGGGAGCTAGGTGGGTGGTGCATAGGCCCTTCCCCACTTCAGAGGAGCCTCTGTTCTTGGTGTCCCTGACCCCAGGTCAGGGTAGCCAATGTTCAGTCATCTGTTCTCTACCTTGCACTTTGTTAGATGGGAAGCCCCCTACTGCATACAAGGAGCCTCAGAGAGATAAAGTCCTGTCCAAAGCAACACACTTGAAAGAGGCTGAGCTGGGAGTTACCCCATGCAGCCAGACTCCAGAGTCCATCTTACCTACTGCTCAGTACTGCCCGGCCATAGCAGCACACCTTGTCCCCCTCTTTAGTGACGCAGCCTGCTGTCCTTTGCTCTGCCTCTCCCCCATACACATGTACCAGTTCCCGCTCAGGCTGGACTCTTTCCCGGAACCTGCCTGCCCCTGCCCTGGTAGGGCTCAGCCCCTCCTGTCTTCTGTCAGCTCTGAGGCTTCTTCCTGGCTCTGTCCTGAGTGCAGATGCCAAGCTGGTGTTCTGTGGGGTGCTCCAGGGCTGAGCGAGGATGATGAAGGGAAGGTGTGCTGAAGAGAACAAAGTGCTCACACTTAGTTCATGTAACCAAGACACCAAGCTGGGACTCCCTTGCCCTTTAGGGGTCACAGGAAAGTGATGCTCAAATCCCAGCCAGTTCTTGGTTTTATAAAAGTCCAGAGCTGTCCCTGTCATTCCTGATCTCCCTAGAGTGATGCTTTGCTGGTTCACCTCCTGTGTTCCCGTGTTGAGTCCATCTCACCCAACTTCCCTCTGAACATTCAGCTTCTTCCCTTGTCCCCATCTTCACCTCTCAGAGTTTAGGTTCTCACTAGACACTAATTGAGTATTGGGAGAATTTACCTGAGACTTGTCTTTAGGAAGGGACCTGTTGCAGAGCATGAACTTTTCTGCCTTTACCTATTTCGGATCCCTTTGGGATTGGAAGGAGGGAAAGGCAGATGATCCTGCCTCTGATGCAGAGCAGCTTCCTGTCCCCCTGAGCAGGGGCTGACTTCTGCCCTTGAGAGGAGGAGGACAGGATCAGAAGGACAGATGGCCCTCTAGGCTCCACCCTCCTTAAAGAACAGTTAGAGTACTGGCTAACAAACTAGTTCGTATCCCTGTTTTACCCACTTTCTCTTTTCTTTTCCTCAGACAACATCAGGTCATGTCCAGTTCGACAACTGCAACTTTGAGAATGGGCACATCCAGGTCCATGGCCCAGGCACCTGTCAAGTGAAGTTTTGCACCTTCAAAAACACCCATGTTTTCCTGCACAATGTGCCCCTGTGTGTCCTGGAAAACTGTGAATTTGTGGGCAGTGAAAACAACTCTGTGACTGTTGAGGGCCACCCGTCAGCAGACAAGAACTGGGCCTACAAGTATCTACTGGGGCTTATCAAGTCCTCACCCAGCGTACTCCCCACAGAGGACTCTGACTCTTTAATGTCCCTAGACCTGGAGAGCCGGGACCAGGCTTGGAGCCCAAGGACTTGTGACATTGTCATTGAGGGCAGCCAAAGCCCAACCAGCCCAGCTGCTACCTCCCCAAAGCCAGGCTCCAAGGCTGGCTCACAGGAGGCAGAAGTGGGCAGCGATGGGGAAAGGGTGGCCCAGACCCCAGACAGCAGCGATGGAGGCCTAAGTCCTAGTGGTGAGGATGAGGACGAGGACCAGCTCACATACAGACTGTCCTACCAAGTGCAGGGCCCACGCCCTGTACTGGGGGGCTCCTTTCTCGGCCCACCACTTCCAGGGGCATCCATTCAGCTGCCCAGCTGCCTAGTGCTGAACTCATTGCAGCAGGAGCTTCAGAAGGACAAGGAGGCCATGGCGTTGGCCAGCTCTGTGCAGGGCTGCCTCATCCGCAAGTGCCTCTTCCGGGACGGGAAGGGAGGTGTCTTTGTTTGCTCCTATGGCCGAGCCAAGATGGAAGGAAACATCTTCCGGAACCTGACGTACGCAGTGCGGTGTATACATAACAGCAAGGTACTGGCCTAAGTGTCACTCTGCAGACCCGCGAGGCCTCACTGTGTCCCTGGGAACGGGATTTTGATTAATGAGACAAGGTTCCTATGGCTATACACAGGAAGGCTTTGGGGGGCTGTTTTGCATTTTTAAAAATCATCTTTTCAGCTTATAACACACTCTTACCTTATGTCTGTCATCTGAGTTGGACAGAGCAGAAACTATTCTTCCCATTTTACAGAAAAAGAAACAGGCCCAGAGGGGAAATGTGACTCACAGTCACACAGCAAGTTAGTGGCAGAACTGGGACTAGAACCCAGCTCTTCCAATTCCTTTCACTGTGTCATGATGCTTCTCAAACATGTCCCCAAGGCCTGGGAAAAGAAACATGTCCCCTAGCCTGGATGAGAGAAAATTGAGGGACACGTGATCATGGGCTTTGATCCAAACTGGAGAAGGCTTCCCAGAAGAGGTATGTAACCTGTGTAAGGATGAGTAGAGGACGCCCAAGGAAAATGGTGTGCATGTGGTGAAAGCGTGCAGAGTGAGGGCATTCCAGGCAGCCAGAATGTTCTGTGCTGGGGCCTGGGTGTGCGGCTGTATGCTGAGGATGAAGGAGTGGTTGAAAACGAGGCAGGGGAGGTGGACAGAGCTCACCTCACCCCAGACCTAGAAAGCTTCTTTGAGAGGCATTGGGACTTCATGCTGAGAGTAGTCTGTCCTGCCGCTGATGCCATCGAGACCCTGTGAGCTCTTTGGGGTGCCGCAGGACAGCCCACGCTTCCTGCAAACCACTGAGCACAGGAAAGGCTTCTGGAAGGAAAGGCACGGCCTTTTGGAAGAAAGCATGGCCTGGCTCCGGGGTTGGAGCCTTACCTGTCCACTGCCTCACCACGAGCAATACCATCCTCTTGTAACATGGAAATAAGCATCCCGGCCTTGTGTCTCTCACTGGGGGGTTGTGAGGGTCCAATGCCGTGGCATGGGTGAAGCACCAAGTGAGCTGACGGGCATGAGTCTTGCCAAGCTCTGCAGGCTGCTGGAATGGTTAACAGCAATCACATGTCATTGCATTTTGCCCAGCCCACTTTCAAAGAGGATTTGAGGTGGTGGTACCCTGAAAGAATATCCGAGTACTGTATGGAGAATAAAAGATAATGGTCAGATCAGAAGGATGGGTGATAGTCTTGCTCTCAGGTACCACAATGAAAGGATCTGGTCTGAGCTCCCAGGAGGGCTTCCCTCTTGCATAGTTATTAGGAGTGTGGCTTCTGAGTCAAATTCTGCCTCTGCCCCTTATTAGCTGTGTGTCCCTCTCTGCCTCCACGGTGTGGTAAGGGCTAACTAAGGTCATAGATACAGAAGTGCTTAGCAGTGTTTCTGGCGCAGAGCAAGTGCTCAACAGATACTTTTTGTTTATCTTTTAAAAGCACCATTACTGGGGCGTGTGGGTGGCTCAGTTGGTTAAGCGTCTGCCTTCGGCTCAGGTCATGATCCCGAAGTCCTGGGATCGAGCCCCACATCAGGCTCCCTGCTCGGCAGGAAGCCTGCTTCTCCCTCTCCCTCTGCCCCTGCTTGTGTTCCCTCTCTAGCTGTGTTTCTCTCTGTTAAATAAATAAATAAAATCTTTAAAAAAACAACAACAACAAACCGCTATTACAGTCTGGTGTGAGAGGTGCTGTGGGTGGCCTAGGAGCCCAGCCTCAAGGAAAGGTTTCCTGGAGCAGCGGTGCCCGGGCGGAGGTGCCCAGGATGAGTGGGAGCTGGCAAGGTGAAGCTGTAAGACAGCAGAGGTGTGCTTGAAGGAACATAGGAGGTTAGGGTGTGGAGACAGAGATACTGGGTTTGGGGGCATTTCCAGCGTCTAGCAGAGATGCCGTCTGGTTACCTGGATCTGGAGCTTTGAGGAGAGAGATGCCCTGCCAGGCAGACTTGGGAGCAGGTGACAGGTGGGAGTCATCAAAAAGGAGAAGTGAAAAGTTATGCAGTCTTACTTGCAGCCCTTGTAAACTGTTGTCTCCAGGGCTTTTGGCAGGAATTGTGCAGCCTATAAAGTCCTGAGTCTCTAGCAAGGAACCTAAGAAACTGATACTCAGGACTTTTGACTTAAAAAAAAAAAAAATCCCTGTATCTCATGAGTAATACCCAGCAGCAGGTACAACTGTGTGCTGAGTGGCGTTCATACAAGCAGGGAGCTGGCGGGGGCGGGGTGGTGGCTGCTGAGCCGGTCCCATGCCCAGGAGCAAAGCGTTGATCCAGCCACCCATCCCTGCCCTCTAGAACATCCGCAGGGGAGTAAGGCTGGCAGAAGGAGCCCAGTTGCTTCGGGCTCTAAGAAGAAAACATGTTTTTCTTGCTGTTTTGTGTATCTTGTATAGAGACTGAGGTCAGTAGCATTTATGTGTGGAGAGGGTCATACCTTTTCTTTTGCCAGGCTTTTAGAGGACTGAGTTTTGGGTAAATCTCATGAGGATTGAGCCAGTTTAGGTTTTGCTGTCACTATCCTCCACCTACCATAGGTTTCATGTTCTTTACCTTCTGCTGGTTTGCCGGTAGGCTTTGCTCTGCTCCTCAGAGAGGGCTGTCTCCATGGCCTTGCCCTCCCATCAGTAGACCGTTTTCACCTGTGGCTCTGCACTGGCGGCAGGCTTTCTCTCCTGTGCCCATCTGTCCTCAGTCTTGAGTAGGTGCTGTGTCTGCTGGGTCTTGAAAGAAGGTCCTGCCTCGCCCCCAGCACCAGGGAGCCTCTAATGGTCAGAGCCCGAGGTGGGGTTTTCCTTTCCCTTCCTTCCCTGCCCTTCCCCCAGCTGCTTCACGCTTGTTCGGCAGGAAGGTTGGGGAGAAAACGCCAAGGGGGCTTAGTGCTTTTCCCACAGTGTCTGTGCTAGCTTTCCCCCATGCCTGCGCCGTGAGGGAGGCTGTCCCCAGTCTTTCCCCGCGAGCACCTAGCAAGACCCTTGGAGAAGTGAACAGTCACCCCCACTCGCAGTTTCCCTCACACTAGTTCACACTTGGCCTTTAATGCTTCCCCAAGACTCGTAGCTGGGTTCTTACTGGTTCGTGGGCACCTGCATCTGTGCAGGCGAGAACTGGCTCACATCTTGTCTCCTGGGAGGGACCTCTTGTCCTTGGATTTCAGGCTCATTGGTCATCCCGCCACCTCAGTTCTCTGATGGTTCAGGAAAGCCTGTATCATTGTACATTGTGTGATTCTGTTCTAAGTGTGGGAGCAGTGAGTGCTCTTACCAGCTTTCTCTACCCTGAGCAGAAGGCTTCTCTTAAAGCTGCTCTTCCATTCTACTTTATGGCTCCCAGACTTTTTATTTTAGTGTAATCTGTCATTTTTTAGTAGTATACAGTTTATCCTAATGTAATATATTTTTACTAATAATATACAGTTGCTTAAAATAATACAAATATATTCTGAATTTTTAATATGCTTGGTAAATAGGGAAAATGTAAGTGGCAATACATGTCCTTAAATAACTATGTGCTGGGTTGTGGTGCTTGGTTTAAAAGAGGCCTCCCTGTACCAGTACTTCTAATTGCCCTGTAGTTTGGAGTACCAGTGCTTTTTCCACTCCTGGATCATACACCCAAGAAAGATTCAGAATGGACAAGAATAGGACTTTGTCTTACAAAGTGAGAGAATGTAGGAGGTTATTCTCAGGTGCTTTCTCAGACAGGTGAATTCTAGCAAAGGCACATGTGGGTACTTGATTCCATTCATTGTCGCTGTGCCCTTGGAACGTGGGGAGGTCTTCCTGTAACCCCAATCCACACAGAGTTTGAAGACCACCCGATCCCGTCTTCTCTGAGGGTCCCTTCCATCCCATCATTCAGTTATTTTGCTCACAAGTTGTGAATACAGCGCACAGGGCCAACCCTGAGGTTTTATTTTAAAAACAAAAACAAAAAAACAGCAACACTGCGTATGGTAAGGAGCCTGCCGCCCAGAGCCTGGTGGGGCAGAGCACTCCACTCCTGGGAGCACACAAGGCGGGAAGAGTCCTCGCCTGCAGGCAGAATAACAGATGGTAAGAAAAGGACTCAAGCGTTCCCCAAGTGGTTTTTAAAAAAAAAAAAAAGTGTTTTTTTCTGTGACAAGAAAACAAATGGCTTTTATCTTTTCTGCCTAGATTGTCATGCTCAGGAATGACATTCACCGCTGCAGAGCATCCGGCATCTTTCTTCGCCTGGAGGGCGGAGGTTTGATCGCTGGCAACAACATTTACCACAACGCCGAGGCAGGCGTAGACATTCGCAAGAAGTCCAACCCACTCATACTGGTACTTCTCTCTGTCTTCATGCTCTTTTCCGAGTGGCTCTTGGTTCTCAGACCTTTTCTAAGATTATTTAAATGTTGCCATCTTGAGTTTATTTATTTGTATATTTATTTATTTGAGAAAGCACAAGAGGGGCTAGGGTCAGAGGGGGCAGCAGACTTCCCGCTGAGCAGGGAGCCCGATGAAGGGCTTGATGCCAGGACTACGGGATCATGACCTGAGCCAAAAGCTGATGCTCACCCAACTGAGCCACCCAGGTGCCCCGCTATCTTGAATTTATATTGTTTCTTGTTTGCAAGTGGTTCCTGCCCTTTTCTTTGTGTGTCCTTAAGGACTATCTGAGCCTCCCTCTCTCTTCATGCTTTAGGAGTGACTTTGAATATGTCACCTCCCTGCAGTCTCCTCAGTAAGAAAGAGGACTGGCTGGACAGGGAAATTTCACAGAGCACAGCCTCAGCCCTGATAGACTCTGGTTGGCTTTGAGTTTGATGAAAGAAAGGTATGCCTGCCCTGCAAGACACCTGGATCGAAAGTAAAGCACCAACTTAGATCATTCTTCACTATGAAAAGGACATTAAAGATACTTAGTTCTAAAGATTATTTGTCTCATGGATATTGTGAAGTCATGTGAGTTTGATTTTACACCAATGCGAAAGCCACTTAAGGTGGTAGAATATGGGACCAGTGATAGGAGAGAACAGCGACTTTCTCTCCTCTGGGCTTCCCTGAGACACACATTTCCTAGGAACTAGTTCCTAGGAAATGTGTCAGACTTCTTATGGGCTTGAAAAAATAATATTCACCCTTGTGTATACTGCCTATTGTATGCCATATACTGTTCTAAGCACTTTGTATATATTTACTTATTTATAGTTTAATCTTTTCACAACCTTTGTGGTAGAATGACTGTTATCCTCATCTTATAGATGAAGATATTGAGGCACAAAGAGACCAAGGATGTTGCCCCAAATCATACAACTAATAACAGAGCTGACAGGCAGTCTGACCCAGGGTTGATGTTCTTGACCCATTGTATTAGATGCCCTTGCAAAATGCAGATGAAGGAAATTCTTAACTATTTAAAACACACGCCTAGCCAGGGTCCTCTTTCAGCCCCTCCTCTCACTGCGTTTCTGCCATGCACCTGGCGTCTGAAGCACAGCCTTGCCTGGGGAAGTTATCGCCACTGTTGCCAGAGAGATGGGAGGGGTTGGCCTTCCTGGAGACCAAGGGCACAGGCCGGTTTAACAGGGGGAAGAGGGCGTTATGTTTCTTTCCTGGCTTCATGAAAGGGTGTGGGGGATGGAAATGCCACTGCTTACGCTTCCCTCTCCCAGCTCTCCAATCCTGTAAGGGATTTCTGTTAGGCAGTGCTTGCCCGGCTGAGTCTGCCAAATCCTTCAGGAGAAAATCTGGAAAGTGAGTAAGAATAGGAGAGCCTACAGTGTGGAACATTTTCAAGCAAGCTTGAACTTGGTTTTCATGAAATCATTTTGGAAGAGAAACCACGAACTTCCTGGTTTAAGTACAGGAATGTATTTAGGCTGTAAACTAGCAGAGTGAAAGCATTTTACTATCATTTATTAGAATCTAAAAATTTCGTCCCTGTGCAAAAGCAGGTCAGGTTCAGATCTCGCACACCGTGTGACCCTGGGCCTGCTTCCCCAATCGTACAAAGAAATATTCAAAATAAATCTAAGGGTCTTTGTAGCACATACACCTTCTGTGATCTCGTGCCCCATTGTACGATCAGCTCCCTAGAGCCACACCTTTCCACCGGCCCTCCCTGAATGGGAAGTGAGGAATAGGAGCCAAATGGCTCTCCCCCTTCCTTGAAGGTGGCCAGCTTGGGACGATACGTGGCAACATTGTCATGTAGTGGGGTGCTGCCCTTCCCTGAGAGGTGGGCTCCGTGGCCCTGGGGTGGTGCTCTGGAGGCTCAGCGGCGTTCAGTGGCATGCTTTGTGGGTGCAGAGGAAGAGGCTGGATGGTGAAGGCTCCCCTGTCCGGATTGTCCCTTACAGCTGTGTGTGTGTGAGGGGGGCAGCACTGTGGTCTATTTGCTGAGTCCTATGCTAGCAAGGGGTCTTCAGTGGCGTTGTTCTCCTCACTGTGTGTGTGCATCCTGGCCCGGCTGAGGGACGGGGCTTGAGCTGGCCGGTCTGATCTGTTGTCTGTGCTGTCTCGTGTTCCCTTGCAGTGTAACCAGATCCACCATGGCCTTCGTTCTGGCATTGTCGTCCTTGGCAATGGGAAAGGCATCATCCGGAACAATCAAATCTTTTCAAATAAGGAGGCTGGCATTTATATCCTGTACCATGGAAATCCAGTTGTGAGGTGTGTATGCTGTACCCAGGCCACCTCACCCGTGGTCCCTTCTTTCCTCTCTGAGCTCTCTCTTTCCTATTTCCTGGCTTCCCTCCGTTTGAAAACCATTTTTGGTGACTCACACAACCATATAGCAAAACAAGCAAAGACCCGACTCCACCCTGATCCCACTGTAGTCACACAAGCGGCTTTGGTTCTCATTCCCTTCCAGTTCATGGTGTAGCCATTCTATTCAGCCAGACCTTACTTGAGCACCTCTGATAATGGTAACGAAGGTGAATAGGGACACTCCCCATGGAGCTTACTCTAGCATGGAGGACACGTGTGACCAGAAATAACTCTTTTTTTTTTTTTAATAAAGATTTTATTTATTTGACAGAGAGAAACACAGCGAGAGAGGGAACACAAGCAGGGGGAGTGAGAGAGGGAGAAGCAGGCTTCCCGCCAAACAGGGAGCCCGATGTGGGGTTCGATCCCGGGTCTCCGGGATCATGACCTGAGCCGAAGGCAGTCGCTTAACCAAGTGAGCCACCCAGGCGCCCCCAGAAATAACTCTTAAGATAGAAATGGCATAAAGGTTTCAACTCACCTGGCAAGTTTGTTTGGCAGAAAGTGTTTACCTAGGATGATGGATCTGGCCTCAGCACAGGAGCATGCTGTGACCGACCAGCAGGGCGAGCCGTAGGTGTGAGGGGCAGGGGTACTGCGGGCATCAGGAGCTGCCGTCCCAGCCCGTCCCAGCCCGTCCCAGCTTCCATATGCAGCAGACTGTGACACGTGCTACCGAGGGAATCCTTCTACTAAGGGGATGTGGGACGGCCTCATTTCCAAAGGGGCGTGAGAGTTGGACTCTGAAATATGGGTGGCACGTGGACTGTCATGGAGATGGGGAGTAGACATTCCTACTAAAGAAACCACATGAGCAAAGGCAGCAGAGACCAGATTCAGGGCTTAGCTAACAGCCCACTGTGGCTTGAGAACACATCTGGCATGAGTTGTTAGGTCTTGCTTCAGGAAAATAACTGGTGCAGGTGGGCAGCAAATAAATTCTGAAGTGTTTTTTTTTTTCCTTGTTATTCCATACACACTCTTCCATACTGTTGCATGGCCTTCATCAGTTTTGGAAAGTTTCAAAACATTCCATTGTTTTGATATTTCATTATTTTTTGAACCAGCCCTGTTACTGTCAGGTGTCTACTTTGAGTGTTGTTGCAGGCAGCTTACTGAAAGCGGTGCCCCAGAGCTCTGTTTCCATCTTTTGCATCATTGAAGAGTATGTTTGTACATGTGTTATTCCTTTAGCACACATTTAAGTGCTTACTCTCTATGTAAGGGGACAGTGATAGGAAAAGTGTGTAAGAACAGTCTCTGCTCCGTAGAATTTACAGTCTCGTGCTGAAGAGACACACATAAATAACCATGGGGGAAGACTCACCAAAAGGCGTGCTTCAGTAGGCCTCCGTGGAAGTGCACAGGAGCCCGCCACGATTCCAGCCGGGCGAGGCAGGGAAGGGCATGAGGGGTGCTCACATGGAGTTGTGGGTAAGTCGGATTTGGTGGCCAAGGAGAGATGGTACTCTGGGCCCAGAGGCAGTGAAATTCAGGGTGTGTCCTGGAAAAATAACAAATGTGTGTCTGCCACAAGATGCCTGGGGGTTGAGTAGAGCAGCCTACAAAGCGGGTTGGGGCTGGAACACAGAACCTCAGATACTGAGTAGGATATGCAGCATAATGGCTTTCCAGGTCCTTCCATTTCCTAATCCATCCTGTGAACATAGAATCTTACGTGGTAAAAGAGACATTGCAGATGTGTTCAACAAGATCCTTGAAGTGGGGAGATCATTGTGGATTATCCAGGTGGACCCAGTGTAATCCTAAGGATCCTTAGATGGAAGCAGGAGAATGAGTTGGGAGGAGGAAATGTGACAACAGAAGCAGAGGTCAGAGTGATGGAGGCCAGAGGCCAAAAAATCTGGTCAGCCTCTAGAAGCTGGAAAAGACAAGAAATGGATTCCCCTAGACCTTCTAGAAGGAACAGATGTCTGCTGACACCTTGATTTGGCCCTCTAGGACCCATTTTTGGACTCCTGACCTCCTAAACAAGAAGATAATCAATTGGTGGTGTTTTAAGGCACCACGTTGGTGGTAACTCGTGACAGCAGCCATACACCAATCTGGGAGGCTTGAACTTGACCTGTGGGTGCTGGCAGCAGTTGAAGAGTTCTGAGCAAGGACTGTTCCAGTCAGATGGGTGTCCTAGTTTTTAAAACAGGATCTCTTTGAGGGGTGCCTGGCTGGCTCTGTTGGTGGAGAGTGTGACTCTTAATCTTGGGGCTGTGGGTTCCAGCCCCACACTGGGTATAGAGATTAAAGATAAAAAATAAAATCTTTACAAAACAACAACAACAGCATCTCTTTGAGAGAATACGTTGTATTTTTCTTCCTTTGTTTCTTTGTGATAGAAGATAGGGATCTGGGGGACGGTACAGAATCAATTTTGAGATCCCTGAAGTGGCCTGGGTAAGGCAAACCACAGCAGTTTTCTTTGCCAGTGAAAGTTGTGTAACCGTTTGTGTTTCTCTTTTTGCTTTGGTTGCAAGGAAGCACAGGGCTCAGAAGGGCTCGTCCACAGTATACATCCCACCCGTGGTCCTTGGAACAATCATCTGTCCCCTTTTCCTAAATGTTTTCGGATACCTCTTTTATCTTTATTTTGCCCTCCCTGTGTACACACGTACCTGTTTCTCCCAGTGGCCACAGGGTCTTTCTGGAGGTGAGTGAGACTTACGGTGAAAACCCACCAGCCGTGCATTTGTTGCTGTGACACAGCTCGCAGAAATATGGATGAGGCGTGCGCTAGCCCAGGGACTGTCTCTGACCCTGAATTCTAGAAGCCCACAGTTCCACCTGCTGATGGAACTGTAGCCAGATCAAAGCACACTCTTCAGATCCAAGGGCAAAAATGGGGAGATTTTAACAAAGGATTTCACTTGTTCAACTCAAGTGCATTGTGTGGGTGCACTGACATTTGGCTTCCCCAGCTTCAACATAACTTGCTGGGGTTTTTCCCCAAGGACATAACCCATTTCGACTCTGCCCTAAGAAATGGGAAACTTAGCCAGATCCTACTCAGTGAAGTTTTATGGGGTGCCAGGCCCTGTAGGAGGCTCTAAAGAGCCATATGAATATTGGACCTAAATCCCTCAGCCACATGATGGGAATTAGGAGGGTTGCCTCCCAAGGCAGGAGGCAGGTACTCTTCCAGGAAGAAAGGAGATCACAGCATTCCTATTAGTAAAAATAACAAAGAGCAGAACAGTGTTCTTCAGGGATAACCCCATTGTGCTAATGTCCGGGTATGACGGGCCTTGTTTTAATAGGCGGGAAACCAAGTTGCAGAGACTGGAAAGCAAGGCATGTCCTTCAGCATGCTCAGATTTTTCATTCACAAGACCTTTCCATGGCAGTGAGGGCTGTGTGTGTTTCTCTGAGCAAGAGCGTGTTTTCCTGTATCTTATGTGGCTAACCCAGCCCATGGGGTTTCATGTTGGTTACACATTGTCTATTACTCTTTTTTTTTCTCACATTATCCAGCATTCCCAAAACCCCATTTTTGAAAAATCTGCTTTTCTTCTTTTAGGGCATGTCAGTATGCTGTCATTCAGTGCATAGGTGGTTAAGGTAACAGAAAAGGTAATGAGTAGCTATTGGATACAAACAGAACATGGTAGGGTCACTATAGGCAGAGAGCTGATTCAGGCTTTGGACACAAATCATGCCCAATAAGCTTAACAAGTCTCCTGGGAATTCTTGACATTCCCACGACTTGACTTGTCACCTGTGTACCACGATGACCTGCGTTTCAGATGGTGTTTGTGAGCAGTGGTCGAGAGGCCACGGAAATGTGAGTATCATTGTGCTTGTATGGCATCGTTGTAGGTTTAGTTCTGGATCGGCTTGTCTCACAGATAACTGACGATTTTTAAATGCCGGGCTTTTAGGACTTGAGAAAATGCTTTATGCCCCTGTGGACTTGAGTCATCTGGGAAAAGCCACAAAAGAAAGATGTCACCTTGGGCAGGCATTGGTTTTGACACATGACGTTGGTGTGGCCTTACTCTCTTCTTCTCCTTCCATTTTAGTGGGAACCACATTTTCAAGGGCCGTGCAGCTGGCATAGCAGTGAATGAGAACGGCAAAGGCCTCATCACAGGTAGGAGTGGGAACCGCCTAGAGCTGTGACCCACCGGGCTACCAGCAGCCAAGCCGACATCCCTGGCCTCGCCCCAGTCCGTCCTTCACCTTGACAGACTGGCCTCCTCCTCTGAGGAGTGGACTAGCACTCTGGGACACCAGCCCCATGTCACAAGGAGGGCCTGACAGGGAGGGAGTGTCTGCTCTTTGCCAGGCCCATTGCTTACGGATGGCTTACATGACACTGTTGGAAACATTTATGGCACACAGACTGATTCCCTCCTCTTGTCTTTTGTATGGGCTTGTGCCTGCTCTGGAAATCCATTCCCATTTCCCTCCTGCCTGGCAAACCCTTCCCATCCTTCAGCTCTCAGCCTAAATGTCCCTTCCTCAGGGAAGCTTGCCCTGACCTCCCATTGTACACACAGACTCTTACTGTACCCAGCAGGCCTGCTCTGTGGGCCATCTTACTTTCTTAGTGGTCTATGTACAGTCATTCTCCCCTGTAAGGCAGCAGATTCTCTGAGACCAGGATCAAGTCTGTGTGGTGCACGGGCGTAGCCTCAGCACAGAGCACAGCCACACGTGGCCATAAGACATTGGTCTGGCGAATCCCTCTGACCCCAACGTCCTTCATTCATCATTTATTGAGCACATACTGTATGCAGGAGCTGGGGATATAGCGTGAACAAAACATCTGTGAAACAGCTGCCTTTGGGTTCCTGCTGCCAGAAACTGACATTTTAGGAGGAAAAAACAAAAAGCATGCACATACACAAAAGAAATGTATCTGGGTCATAAGGGCTCTAGAGATTAATAATTATGATTAACTTTATTGTGTATTTATATATGTGTATATATATTTGATATTATAAATATATAATATGTAAACTATATATAATTTATTGAAATTAAGTTAAATAAGGTGATAGAGGGACTATGGGTATTTAAGTTTGTGTGGTCAGGGAAGGCCTTTCTGAGAAGGTGACATGTAAGCCAGATCTGAGTGACAGGACAAAGCCTTGGAAGGGAACCATAATTCCATGTAGGACTGCCTGTGGAACATCGTCGGCATGCCTGGGGAGCAGGGAGATTGCTCGTGTGACTGGGTAGGGGGTGCAGGGGGCAGGGGGTGGGATGGGGTCACAGACGCAGGAAGGGACCAGTCACGTGGGGTCTCCTGGGCCATTGCACTCCAGTCCCAAGAGCTTGAGAGTCTGCCTGTTCATAGTGCCAGGGGCATCAAGGTCCTAGCACAAGCCCCCCTGACTTGTGACCATTCGGCCCACTCCCAGAGAGGTGGTAGATGAGGAGAGGAGAGGAAGGCTGTGGTCAGTCCAGAGCTGAGGCTGATAAAGGACCAGCTCGTGCCTCCCCAGGCTGGTGGGAGAAACGGCTGGAGTCTGCCTCGACCCTCCCAGAAACAGCCCCCAGGACAGGAAACCCTGGTTGGCCTTGGTCTAGGGACTCTAAAGCCAGTTTGTTTTTAGTTATTGGTCCTGAAGGCCACTGGATACAGTGGATCCTAGAGGTAGAAGAGAGCACAAGACAGATACAGACTTTGCCCTTGAGGAAAGCTGCCAGCACTCAGGTCTCTGAAAAGTCACACACCAGGTAAGATTTGGGGTGCTGACTGCTGACAGGGTGCAGCCTGGGTGTCCTGGTCCAGAAGGTCCTTTCTCTCAGCTGTCCCAGTCTTCCCGGCCAGTTTGGGTGGCCCTTGGGTCTTAATCCTCTCTTCTGCTCTCCATAGAAAACGTCATCCGTGAGAACCAGTGGGGAGGTGTAGACATCCGCCGCGGAGGGGTCCCAGTCCTCAGGAGCAACCTCATCTGCTTTGGCTACTCAGATGGTGTGGTTGTCGGGGATGAAGGCAAAGGACTGATAGAAGGAAACACCATCTATGGTGAGGTGCACGTTCCTGGGGGGTAGGATTTGGGGTCGAGCCCAGACAGGGAGTCAGGAAGCCCAGGTTCCATCTCTAGCTGGTGGGTCCTGAGAAAGTCACTGCCTGTCCCTGGGCCTCAAAGATTCCCTGAAGAACAGAGTGAGTCTCCAGCCACAGACACACAGCCCCTCTCAGAATACCGAAGCTTCTCCTAAGTCCTCTCCTAATGCACGGGGTCAGCCAAGCAGAGAGCCTCATCCCGATTTAAAATAGCAGAAGACGGGAGTTGTGTTAAGGACAGGGCCATTTAGGCTCTGACATGTGGGCATCTTCCTCTTACCCTTTGTTCTGCTCCAGAGAACTAGAAATCTAATGGGAGAACTAGGATAGCCCTAGAAAGGAAACTGTTCTCACTCGTGCTCTGACTTTGAGCAAAGCTTACTGTCTGGGCTGCGTGTCTAGTAATAATAGCTAACGGGTTCTTTGCTAGGTGCTTCATTTTTTTTTTTTTTTTTTTTTAAACTTTATTTATCTGACAGAGAGAAACACAGGGAGAGAGGGAACACAAGCAGGGGGAATGAGAGAGGAGGAAGCAGGCCTCCCGCCGAGCAGGGAGCCCGATGTGGGGCTCGATCCCAGGTCTCCGAGACCATGACCCGAGCCGAAGGCAGTCGCCCAACCAAGCGAGCCACCCAGGCGCCCCTGCTAGGTGCTTCAGATGCATTATCAGTCAGTCATGACTGCCTTCTGAGGTAGATATGGTTATTAACCCCACTTTAAAGATGAGAAAACTGAGACCCAGGTTCAGTAACCTGCTCAAGGTCACACAGCTAAGAAGTGGTAGGGCTGGGACTCAGACGGAGGCCACCTCCATCTCCCTGCAGGACAGGGTTATGCTGGATGAACCCTGAGGACCCATTGGGGATGTCCCTCGGGGTCTGTGTGCTTCCGACCTAGAAATGTGGCCTTCCCAGTCTCAGAGCACTTTTAAACCCTATGGAATGATCTTGGTTGTGAGACTGACCTGATTGTTATCCCTCTTGGATGAAGGAGAAGCCTCCAGCCATAAATAGACTTGTCCGAGGCCATTAGCATAACTAACGGGGCCTCTGTCTCCCAGGCCAGTGCTTCCCACCCTGGGGAGACACTGGGTGCTGCCTCACCCCCGGCTCAGTGTGTGTGACCAGCTCCTCTCCTTGTCCCAGCTAACAAGGGCTGCGGTGTGTGGATGATGTCCTCCAGCCTGCCCCACGTCACCAGCAACCACGTCAGCTACAATGGCCTGTACGGAGTGGCAGTGTTTAGCCAGAAGGACGGTTCTGGGGAGTTCCCTGGAGGTCATGGGGCCCAGGAGAACTTCAGCGAGGACGGAGATGCCATCCTTTGGGAGACCGAGCTAGAGAAGGACGACGACCCGCTGCGCCGGCCTGTCACCATAGCTCTTGTTGAGTCTAACAGTATTAATCACAATGGAGGTGAGTGTCTCCCTGCTCCGGAGCCTTCCGTGCTCGCGTTGCCCCTGAGGAGAGTGCCTCTGCTTTCAGCCACTCACCCCCTACCCCAGACCTCTGGACATCATCCTCCCTGAACTTCAGTCCATTCTGTCCTGCCCCCAGCCCCACCCAGTTCATGCTGCTTCTCTTGCCTGAAATTCCCTTTCCCCTTGTCCACACATCCCAAAGAACTTAAAGTTCAAAGTGCACTCTGAATGTGCCCTCTGATCTTACCCTCTCACCCTGGTGGCACTTACAGGGCCTGAGATAGGATCTGTTTCTGTGGCTGTTTCATCAACTTTGAGAGGCTAGAAATGTGAGACAAGGAGCCAAACCTTACTCCTATCGGCAGCCCTGCCCCCACCAAATCCCACACCGGCATGCATGTTTCTAATCCATTCTGAGATACATTGTGCACTTTTTAACTTCTGAGGACATGCATTTGCAGTTGAGGACATATCCTGGTTTAACTGGCAACTTTTCTTTCTTATACAGAGAATAAGTGTTTTAAGTCCACAAGATATCTTAAATGGATAAAAACTGTTAAACATTCAGTGTTTATTGAAATGAGGGGGGAAAGAACATAGGAAGTTGATCTAAGCCAGGGCTCCCAAACCTGGCTGATCATCAGTACCGCTGTGGCCGCTGATGGAAGCGGCCTTGTGCTGCTCCTGGCCACCTGTTGCCCTGGGAACAGCAGAGGGCAGGAAGAATGGGAGCTGACCAAAACTGAGTTGTCCCCTCCCAGTCCAGGGCTTTCTCTGTGTGGCCCTGCTGCCTGTAAGACAGGCAAAACCACATAAATTCACAGATCCTTGATTTATATTCACTCTCCCCCACCAGGCCAGGAGAAGCAGCAGGCAGGTGGCACCAAGAGGTTGGAACTTGCAAACTCCTGGCTCCCTGTGACCTCTGCTGTCCTCTGCCCAGCCTCCTCCCTGCGCTGCCGGTGTCTCTCGCTCTTGTGGTGGGCAGATATCACCACTGGGGACTCCTCATCACCCCTAGGTCCCCCTGCCCCACTGTCTCTTTCTGACCAAGTCATGCAGCTCCACACCTGCTGAGTTTTATGCTTTTTTCTAAAAACATGTAGTGCCTCCAACCCCAAACACTATTTTCTTTCCAAAATTTCTAACACATTTTAGATATTTAGCTTATTAACTTTTCTATTCAAAAATTACAGAATTTTCCTTGTGAAGAAAATGTCCCAAAACAATAGGGAGGCAGGTTCCAGTTCAGTCCAGGAAGAAAAATGGAGCAACTGTCCAGCCGGTAGCTCTGTGTGGAGGTGGAATGCACAGTCATAACAGGTAGTGAGTGCCCCATCACAGGAGGTGTGCACAGCAGTGGGATGGTGACATGGGAGGCATGAGAGCACGGAAGGAGAGCTTGGGTCTAATGAGCCACTGAGCCCAAGGAATCTTGCATCACCTTTCCCTGTTTACTGAGTACTTAGTTCAGAAGGAATAGAGTTTCCTTGATGTTCCTGGGTTTCTTTCCACTCAGTTTGTCATTCATCTTGAAAGATATAACTCCCGAGGGCTGGTTCTAAGTGTGGCTCCCTCTTCTCCACCTTTCTCCTGGGGTGCACAATTGCATGGAGGTTTTTCCTGACTGGTGGTGTTGGGGCTGACCCTACTCCCAACCCCTCCACCCGTAGCCTCAGGCCTTTACGTCCAGAGCAGCGAGGCACTGCAAGTCATCACCAATGTGATCCACGCTAATGGGGACAGAGGTATCACTGTGGCCCAAAGCAGCCAGCTCACCCGCGTGGCCAACAACAGCATCTCCTGCAACCGTCAGAGTGGGGTCAAAGTCGAGGCGCAGTGCAAGGTGGAGCTCCGGGGCAATGGTATCTATGACAACAGAGGCCACGGCATTATCACCAAGGGCGACAGCATCGTCGTCATCGAAAATGACATCATTGGCAACAGGGGCAGCGGGCTGCAGCTCTTGCCCAGGTCTGACACGAAGGTGTGTATGCATACATGTGTATGATGCATGGTGGCAGCACAGGGCTTAGGCCTGGGACAGTCCTCATACTCTGTCCACTGCGAAGCCTGAAGCACTCAGCGCCACAAGGGACATTCTTCCTCCTGCCCAGACCCAGGTGGGGCTTCACATGGGCGGGGACACATGAACTGAGCCCCAAAGGAGGGACAGGAGTTACCAGCAGAGAGGCAGGGTGGGGGTGCCATAGGGGGCATCTTGTGGTCTCCAGGTCAAGCTTAAGGCTCCCTCAGCCCTCCTACTGTCAGAGCAGCCTCCCACAGGACTTAGTGTGCAATAGGTGCTTAATGAGGAGGGCCTGTGTATACACTTTTCCCTGGATACCCAGCATACCTTTCTCTCCTTTCTCTACTTCAGTCCTGCAGCTGGGCTGTCACGTTCTTCAGGAAGCTTCCCCCCATTCCCCCAGGCTGCCTGAGGTAGCCCTTTTCTGGACATCAGGGGTGCTTATGCCCACCCCCACCTCCCAGAGCACTCCCCACCGTGCTTTGCATCTGCTCCTTTGCCTGTCTGTCTTCCCCAGAAGTGAGCTGTGAGTTCCCTTTGTCTGCAAAGCACTGCACTGGTGCTGGGGTTTCAGTTTGGAGCCTGACCAACCCAGTCCCTACACTTGAGAAATTACCATCCCAGAGCCTTTTTTTTTTTGGCTCTGCAGCTTCATGAGTAGTGACTTAGGCAAGGAGGAAAGAATTCCTTGGCTCTGCATCTGAATACTTGGCGGGGAGGGGGCAGGGAGTGCGGTGGACACTGTTGCCTCAGTCAGTTGCCTCTGGTACAGACTCCCCGCTCTGCCAGAGCTTTGCATGTTGTTCCTTCTTGCTGGAACAGCCATCCCCTGCTGTGCATCTGGTAAGCTCCTACAGCTTACCCGCATCCCCTTCAGGAAGCCTTCCCCGGTTCTTCCCACTTGATCTCGGTCATCCTTCCCTGAGCAACCATGGCGCAGTGCTGCCCTAGCATGCTCTTATCCCTCCGTTGTATAACTGCTATTTCCCTTACCTGGCCCCCTCACCAGTAGGGGAGTCCCTGAGATATGACAAGCTGTGACGGTCTCCCAGGTAATAAAGAACCGGATCCATTCATTCCGGGCCTACGGCATTGCAGTGCGGGGCCGCGCCAAGGCCTTGGTGCAGGAGAACATCATCTTCCAGGGAAAAACCAGCAAGACCATCTTTCAGCAGATCTCCAACAACCGAGAATGTATCCTGCAAAACAACAAGTTCTTGGTGTTCAAGAAAAAGTAAGTGTCTGCAGTCTGCCTGCACCATCTTCCGGAACCACAGTGAGGTCGCCAGAGAAGCCAGGCCCAGTGATTGTGGCTGCCCCTGCTCCCCACGAACCCGCCAGCTCTGGGCCCTGGTCAGGTTATTCAGGCCGGTGCTCAGGCCCTGCGCCCACCTCCCTGGGAGGGAACAGGCTTTAAGGGTCGGGGGGCGTGGTGGCAGATTTCAGCACCGCCAATCACTGGCTGCAGAACCTCGAGCAAGTTACTCAGCACCTGGAGCCTTAATAAGATCCAGTTACCAATGTCTGTGGGGTAGCACAGATTTGAGATAAATTCAGGTCACATATAGCAGACTGCAGTAGTCCCAAAATGTTAAACTGCTGTCACTGCTGCTGTCACTTGTTTTAATACCTCCGCCCCTGTGTAGCACAGTGGCTTCACGCTCTTCCACCCCGAACCTCCTTGTCCTTCCCTGCCCCCCATTTCACTGACCTCACCATCCCTCCACTCTGTTCTGGCAGCCAGACCTCTGCGACCAGCTTCTCCCTAACATCACAGTTCAGTCAGTTACTTACTGTGTCCTCTCCATCTCCCGTGCCCGACTGCCATCACCCCTGTTCACGTCTTGGCACCCTCTCCCCGACCTGTGGCCCCGGTGCCAGGATGCTGTTGCTCTTGCCCGTGGTGGGGGGGGGGGGGGCTCTGTTCGGCTTGCTAGGTGCACCGCTGTCCCAGCTCAGGAGGCAGCCATTGCTGTGGGCATCACACCTCCACCCCGGAGAGCCCTGCCTGGTGGGGACAGCCCCCCGCCTCATGTCCCTGCCAGGTTAGTCTGTCTCCACCAGCTCTGGGCCTGTCTTGTCCATGGTTGGAAAGCTCTGATGGAGCCCTTTTTTCTCTGTTCCTTTTTTTTTTTTTTAAGATTTTATTTATTTGACAGAGAGAAACACAGCGAGAGAGGGAACACAAGCAGGGGGAGTGAGAGAGGGAGAAGCAGGCTTCCCACCGAGCAGGGAGCCGGATGTGGGACTCGATCCCCAGTCTCCAGGATCATGACCTGAGCTGGAGGCAGTCGCTTAACCAGCTGAGCCACCCAGGCGCCTCCTCTGTTCCTTTTTTTAATTGTATACACACTCAGTAAAAATAGTTTTTGAAGAAATATATGTTCTATATATTCATAACTTATAAAGTTTTAAAGAGAAATTCTAATCCTTTTAACTTGCGTCCCAGCAGATCCTATTGTAGACTCCTTGAGGTCTGCTTCTTCCTGCCCCTTTGAAGACGCCAGGATACAGAAACCACAAACCTGTTAGCCAGAGCCCCTCGGACGCAGCTTCTTCCATCCCGACGTCGCCCTTACCTCCTAGCTCAGCGGCCTGCCATGCCCTGTTGGGTCCTAATTTTCCTTTGCAGGCCCACCCTCCACTGCCACACTCAGATGCTGGCAGTTCTTTGAACATCCCTGCAGGCTTCTCACTCACCCTGCAGAAGCCGACTTCTAGGTATCCACGCCCTGACAGTCCTACTCTTTGTAACAGGATCCTAAAATGCACAGAAGACATTGTCATTGACTCAAGCAGTTTAGGATTTGGTGTTAAGAGGTGGTTCCTTGTAACTCAAATGACAGAAAGCCCTGAGCAAAGCTTTCCCTGATCCTTCAAATCTCTGTAAGAACTCAAGGGACTGGGGCGCCTGGGTGGCTCGGTTGGGCGACTGCTTTCAGCTCAGATCATGGTCCTGGAGACCTGGGATCGAGCCCCATGTCAGGCTTCCTGCTCGGCGGGAAGCCTGCTTCTCCCTCTCTCACTCCCCCTGCTTGTGCTCCCTCTCTCGCTGTGTTTCTGTCAAATAAATAAAATCTTAAAAAAAAAACAAAAAAAACAAGGGACTGGGAACTCACCAACTTCTGTTGAACCTTGTAACTTTGAAGTTTCCAAAACGCCATGTAAAAAAAGAAATCATACAGTATGTGTGGTCTTTCTAGTCTGGCTTCTCTCACTTACCCTAGTATACCTGACATCTGCCTGTGGTGTCCCATGTCAGTCATTCTTTTTGTTGCTAAGTGGCATTCCATTATATGGATGTACCACACTGTATATCCATTCACCAGCTGAAGAAGGATGTAGTTTCTAGTTTGTGGTATTATGGTAAAGCTTCTATACACCTACATGTCCTACACTTGGGTGGAGGGGAAATGAAAGAGAAGTCACTGATGTTCTCCAGATCCTTGTAGAGGGGGGAAATTGAGGCTTCTGGAGGGAACTGGTCCAAGGTTAGGTGCAGAATTGCAAGTGCAGCTGGAACTAGAATGCAGGACTCTTGTCCCTTAGCTTCACACATGTGTCCCACCTCCGTGAGCTTTCACGGACTAAGAGGCAAAACCTGCACCTGGATCCAGTGATCCTGAACCAGAGGTGAGACTGTGCGGGGCGTTCAGCAAATACCCCAGATTCTCTGTTCATGGGCTGTCATTTTGCACCTCCAGGTCTGATACGTGGCGCCTGGTGAACCCGCCGGCGCGGCCTCACCTCGAAAGCTCTCTCCGAGGCCCCTCTGCAGCCCACAGTGGGCAGAAGGTGACAGCCATGGCGACGAGGATCACGGCCCGCGTGGAAGGTGGCTACCACAGCAACCGCAGTGTCTTCTGCACCATCCTGTAAGGGTGGGGGCCGCGGGGTGGGGCTGGGGGCTGTCCCGGCAGCAGCCCCGCACCTGCGCTCAGGCTCTAAAGGGTGTTGGGCTGAGCTAGGAGGTGACAGCGACCTTGGGATGGAGGAAGCGGAGTCCGAGGGTTCTGGGCCCCCTCTCGGTCCTCCTACTCACCGTACCCTGGAGAAAACAGGCTTCTAGACTTCCTGGGGACTGAGAAAAACAAACAAATTGGTGGGCTTCTTGTCATTCAAGCTCTTCAAGAGGTTATGAAGAGTTAGGGAAAATTGATACTAAAGCTTCAGCCAGGTCTTTCTGTGTGAATGACGGAGAGTACTGTTTTACACACACCAAAGCCGGACTCTAGTCAGGGAAGAGCAGATGACTCCTGAGGGAGGAGATGAGCACTGAGGTGGAAAGAGCCCCAGAATTTTCCCCCTTCCCAGGCTGGGCGGGGCAGGGAAGCATGAGACTCCACTCTGCCCTCAGGGAGCTCCCAAACTCAGGAGGGTGCTGGCTTGGGGCCTCCACACACCCCCACCGGCTGCCCCTCCTGGGCGCCACCCTGTGCCCAGGGCCCCTCGTCTATATCCGTATTCTCACATGGATAACTGTCTGCCTCTACCGACCCTACCACGGTTCCCCACTCTGTGCCTTGGCCCACACTCTGTCCCCTTCTTGGCATGCCCTTCTCGCTGTCTGCCCATGTCTTGTCCCGCCGAGTCTTTGAGGTTTAGCTGAGACACGGCCTCCTCCAGAGAGCTCCCCTCCCTGTAGTGACCATGCTCTTCCCCTGCTGAGGCTCTGTTGCCCTTTCTCTGCCCCCTCTCAGGTACTGAGCACTTTCTGCTATGCTTTGGGGTTTTCTAGGTCCACCCCTGTCCCACTCACCTGCCTGTAAACTCCCAGAGGGTAGGACCACGTTTCCCAGTCTCTCCCCAGTTCCCAGTTCAGGGTTGGGGTAGTATCAGTAGCCTGAGTGAGGGGAGGAAGGGTCTCCCACCAGGCTTTACTGACCCTTACTGTGAATGTGTCAAGGTTCCAGAGCCGCCAGGGGGGCTCAGATCACACCTACTCAAGGACGGGACTGAATGCAGGACTGGCTCAGTGGAACAGGCCCCCCACTCCCTGCCCCCCGCCTTTCATGCGGGGCCTTCACCAGCCTGTGGCGGGCGCTGTTGTGCACCTTGCCAGTGGCTTCGCTGGCTGGTTCTGCCAGGCCCTCGGTGCTGCTCTCCTGGGTGGGGTGGGGTGGCTGCAGGGAGCCGGGAGTCCTGGTTTCCCCCTGAGCACTGTGGGCACACAAGCACCGGCCCCCCCCTCCCCAGCACTGTCCTGTTGCACTTCTCTAGTGGCCCCAATGTGAGTCGCTGTACAAAATGCTGCCTTTGTTATTTTGTAATGACTTTTCTGTGAACCAAATGCTTATGAAAATCTCTGCAACCAAAATAAAATTCTATATTTTAAAAGAAGCCCTCTTGGGGGAATTCTCTTGGTCTGAGTACATGCTAGAGTTCCCGGGTGGCTGGGACCAGCCGCCTGCTCCGCCTTCCCCAGGCGCTGCTCCTCCTGCTGAAGCAGACAGAGGCCCAGACTGTCGTGTCCATTCAGCTCATTCCCACGCTTCTGGGTCCCAGGATTTGGACGGCCACGTGTCAGGGATCGCACTGCAGCCCCCCCTGCCCCCCGTGGGCTGTGTGGAGATGAGCTGTGACAGTACCTGAAGGACAGGACTTCAGTGTGCAGAACATTCTGACATCATGAACTCGTTTCTCCCGTATCTGCATGCCCCCTGAGGAGAAAGGTACTAAATATTTTTCTTCAAATCCTTTTTTTTTTAAGACATTTAGATTTACAGAACAAATGAGCAGCTTGGTAGTACAGAGTCCCCGTATTACCCTCCCCCACCCCACATTTCCCTGCTCTACCATCTTAACAGTTTCGTGTGGTATATCTGTCAGAATCAACCGACAGACTTGTTACTACCTGAAAGTACTTGTTCCCTAATGTCCTTTTCCCACCCAGGATCCTAGCCAAGACATTTAAGTTTGCTGAACTAAAAAATGTTTACATCACTATTAAATGCAAAGTTAGTGTTTTCTAATACACATCTAAACAAACTACTATAATGAAAATATAATGCCACAAGCAAATGAACCTTTGTGGAGGGACACCTGGGTGGCTTCGTTGGTTGGGCGACTGCCTTCAGCTCAGGTCATGATCCCGGAATTCTAGGATCAAGTCCCACATCAGGCTCCCAACTCCGCGGGGAGTCTGTTCCTTCTGACCTCCCCTCTTGTGCTCTCTCTCTCAAACAAGTAAATAAAAGCTTAAAAAAAAAAAAAAAAAAAAAAACCTTTGTAGAAACCAGACATTTGGGGGAAATGTTACTGCTAACCGGCAGAACCTCATGTTTGATACACTGAAATGGTCTTATGTTCCGTCAACAGTATGCCACATACTGACTTGGTGAGGTCACTGTCCTATTTTTCACAGAAGGAACTGAGGCTCTGAATGGTGATGCTAACTGTTAAGGAGCAGCAGGTAGAAGTTCACTGTCGAATGTTCAGAGCTTGTAGGCAGTAGAGGGGTGGGTAGGGCTGTTAGCTAAAGCTTTGGCAACAGAAAAAAGAACAGCAGAGACACACACGGTGCCCATCTCCTGCCAAGTGACTTGGCGGTGGGACACCCATCCTTGCTCTTCCATGGCGGAGGGGCGTGGGAGTGAGTCTACCCTGCAGCAGCCTGCATGAGTGGGCAGGGATAGCCATTCCACACAGCAGGCCAGAACTGCCCAAGAGAATCTGTTGATATTTTTTCTCTCTTAAGTGAGCCAAAATCTCTCTCCCTGGCTCAACCCTACCCATACTTCAGGATGCTGCTTCATTATCAGTAACATCTTTTCCTGATCCTTGCAAATCTCAGTAGTCCCCCTCCCCCCATGTGATCCCATGATGGCACTGAACCCTCTTTATTGCAAAAAGATCTACTGATTTGTCTGATCCTCTACACCATGCCCTGTGAAATCAGGTCCTATTGATCCTCTATGCCCAGCACAGACCGAGACTTAAGTGTTGGACGCATGGGTAGATGGAGGGATGAGTGGAGGGATGGGTGAAGAAATGAACCCACCCCCACTCCTAGCATTTCTACCTCCTGGAGCCTCCAAAGGACACGTCTTCCCTGTGTGACAACCCTCCAGAGATTTGTAGACAGCAGCGGTATGTCTGTGGGGGCCGCTCTGCTCCTGGTCTCTTCTCCTACATGCCATGTATGAGAGGCAGACCCGTCTCACTGCCCTGTTAATGCAGGTGACCCACTCCAGTGGCCTGGCTGTGTCTGGGAGCCTGAAGGCAGAGTGAAGGAGTCCTGCAGCTCAGGAAGGATATCCTAGCTCTCTGGGTAGCAATTATAGATCTGAAGATAGGATTCTCCAAGGGTACCGTGTTTCCCTGGGTCACTTGCTTTCAGGCTGCAGTAGCTAAGGGTTCCCCCTCCACTGGGTTGTCACAGGTGAAGGCTTACCCCTGGTTAGAGTGCACAATAGGTCTCAGCTGCCCCCCACCCAACCAAAACAGCTTCAACTGTGGCCTCCCTGACCTTTCCTGCTGGCCAGTCTGGCCCAAACATTGATGCCTACTGATGCAAGTGTACAAGCACAACAAAGGGCAACACAGCTTCATCCGGGTCTCCAAACCCTGCTGAGGCCACCACCCCAGTGTCCCGAGGAGGTCCGGAGTACAGGGAATGGTAGACATGGTGCGGCATTGTGTCTTGGAACAGCACATGATCCTACTCAGTCCTCAACAGCCTGGGGCCCATTCCTTCTAACACAAAGAAAGCCTCCTCTCCAGATGGTTCTTCATGGTAGGCTTCCATGGGGCCTGATGGGCTTGTTCTAGCCTGAAGCAGTTTCTCTGGGTTTGAACACGCTCATCTCTTTAGCTCTTTCTCCCTTGTCCAGAATTTTGCACAGTGCAGTTATGGCCATGGGGCTCCAGAACCAACCCACAATGATTACCATCCTTTTTAAGTGAAGCCGAGCCTCGCACAGCCCTCCTGGTGCAGTCTGAGCAACTCACAACACGGCTGTCAGTGTCTGCTTGGAACACTGTTCTTGCCTGAGCGCAGCTAAAGATCCCATGTGTCGGGCGCCTAGGTGGCTCAGTGGGTTAAAGCCTCTGCCTTCAGCTCAGGTCATGATCTCAGGGTCCTGGGATCGAGGTCCGCATCGGGCTCTCTGCTCTGCTCGGCAGGGAGCCTGCTTCCTCCTCCTCTCTGCCTGCCTCTCTGCCTACTTGTGATCTCATCTCTCTCTCTCTGTCAAATAAATAAATAAAAATCTTAAAAAAAAAAAAGATTCCATGTGTCTGATTGTTGGGATGGTGTTTCGTTTCCTGATTTGGGCCCATCATTCATGTTATCTACTTGCACTCCTGGATAGAAGGCTGATTCCAGGACTAGAGCAGGGAAAGTACAAGATGGCTGAAATATCTTGGGCCACAAAGGAAGAACCCTTAAAATGATGGAGATACAGGAACTGGTTTGAAGGAACTAAGAGAGGCTAAGTGTGGTACAATCTGAACATCAAAACAAATAATAGTACCAACGTTCATAGAATAAGATGAGAATCTACAAGTCTATCCTGATCACTAAATGAACAAAAACTATTTTAATGGGAGAGAAAAGAGGGTTCCCTCTGTATGAGAAATGATAGGGTTAGAAAATGAGTTTAACCATCCTGCTAGTTGATTCACCAAGAATCCTCAGTAGAGGCTGAAACTCATGGTGACTTTGTGATGAAGAGAACACAACCTAACCAAGCAGCAAGTTTCCATCACCAGCACCGGACAGAACCACGTGCCTGTATGGTGCTACCATGCCCTTGGAAGAACAGCAGGTCTGCTTTTCCCGCCAAAAATGTGCATCCTGAATCTGAACACAAGGAAACCCCAAACTCAACTTGAGGGACACGCCACACAATAACTGACCTTACTCTTCAAAACTTCAAGATCAAGAAAGCAAAGGCCAAGAATGGTTTCTCAAGGGTTAAACAAGACCAGGGACACGGACCCATGATGGGCAAGATTTGAAGACAAAAGGGCGGGGGTGGGTCCTGGTATGGTGTCACTGTTGTTTCCTGCTAGTGACAAATGTGCCGTGGTCATGGAGGGGAAGGTCCTTGTTCTCAAGATACACACACTGTGGATCTGACAGGTAAAAGGGTAGGATGCTATTCTCAAATTTTCTCAAATGGGAGACTCTGGGTAAAAGGTATATAGTTCTTTATACCATTCTTGTAACTGTTTTCTAATTAGGACATATGTAAAAATAAAAGTTTTTAAAAGGGGACACTTTGTTTTTATTTTTATTATTCATTTTGTTATTCATTTATTTGACAGAGAGACACAGTGAGGTGAGAGAGGGAACACAGCGGGGGGAGTGAGAGAGGGAACAGTAGGTTTCCCGCTGAGCAGGGAGCCCGATGCAGGGCTTGATCCCAGGACTGTGGGATCATGACCTTAGCCGAAGGCAGACGCTTAACAACTGAGCCACCCAGGTGCCCCAAAAGGGGACACTTGGAAGAATTTTATCTAATTAGTCCTTTCCAGGTCGGGGCCCCCTGTAAGCATGTTAAATATAGCTTCTCTGACCAGCATCGACCCTGAGAATGCATTTGGCAGGGTCCCCCTGTGGTTGGCCCATACAAGGATATATTTGCTGCCCTACACGTTTTCCTGTCAGTCCCACACCTCTGTGGGAGTGACCGACGACAGACTGCCTCCCCGCCAGCACAGAGGGGGTTCAGAGTCCTGTTCACGTGCTGTGCTGGGACGCCATCATTCCTGGAAAGGAAGTCTCACAATGTCACACCCATCAGAATCTACAAGTATTCACAGAAACCGATGAGCCAGCCAGAGTTCTCTTCCTAGAGACAGATCAGGATATTCTTTTCCGATGCAGTCACATACTTGATTTGACAGCTTAAAGGAAAACAAGGTATTTCGATCTCCTGCTCACACCTCTGTTGGATGGAGACAAAGGATGTATAGAAGCCACTACCCAGGATCAGACACAAATGAGACACATCAAAGCAGAGCCTGGAAAACACGCGGGAGACACAACCTCAGCTCAGAAGCAGCCCGCTAACAGCATCCCAGAGCACAAAGAAATACAAGGACAACCTGTTCCAAATGAGTCATCCCAAGACTCATCACCACGTCTTCCTTCACGGTGGGCCCAGGTGCTGTGTGAACTTCCGCCCGTTGCATTTTCACAGAGAACTGAATTTTCTCTTCCCTCCTGCCCTGGTTCTGGCTTCCCAGTGCTGAAGACCGCAGACCTTGGCCACTCCCACTGCCTCAAAAGCACCCTGAAGATGTCACTTTGCTAGCCCCATGCCTGTCTCTCCAGGTCTCCATCCTGCTCCTCACGGGGCCCCTGCAGACACGGACTTCCCTGTCACCCCCAGGTAAAGTTGGGTGATGGTCAGCGTCCACTGCCATCTCCTAGGGGGGCTTTCCTGCCACTAGAGGCTGGGGAGCCGACACTGATTTCCAGATTACCTCGCTATTAGGGTTTTAGTTATAAATCAGGGTCCTACCTCTGTACAGTTGAGCCTTGAACAACTTAGATCTGAGATGCATGGGTCCGATATACGTGGTTTGTTTCAATAAATATACTGCAGGACTGTAAATGTACTTTAATATGATTTTCTTGATAACATTTTTTCTCTAGCTTACCTTAAGAATCCGCTATATAATACAAAGAACAAACAAGATATGTGCAAATCAGCTATTTGGCGTCAAGTCAACAGTAGGCTGTGAAAAGTTTGGGAGGAGTTGGATTTTTGACT